>PVKS010011130.1:0-57730 GCA_004027875.1 Aplodontia rufa
AGTGAAGTCTCCCAAGCTCAGAGACTTAAGGGCCGAATGGTTTCTCTCATCTGTTGATACTAGAATTTATGTTGAAGCAGTAGGACAGACGGCTGACCTAACAAAGCCTCAAATTGAATGACTTTCAGTGCAACAGGGGCGAAAGCTCCCTAGGTAACTTGGAGGTGGAGGGAAGGTGATGGGGAGGGGGGAGGGTATACGAAGAACTCATAGGAGTCTGGTGATGGGGAAGATGGGGGAACCATTCCAGAAGCCGATGTTATTCCTACACTAGATACCCATTTAACACATGAGTTCTTCTGGGGGAAACTGCAATAGATGAAACCCACAGTAGCTTATCTATGTGTTAGCATTACCCCTGGTTATCAAAGTTTATACACACTGATTGCTACAGTTTTGACAATGTTTCCCCCTCATCTGTATCCTGTATCGCAATATACTTCTAATAAATGTGGGAAAAAAATTATTTGTTACTTAAAATTCAATTTTAACTTTACGTCCTACATTGTATCTGGCAGCCATGGCCTCAGCAGAATTAAAAGCAAAGAAAAACCAAGAAAGGAAAAAGCTGAAGTGGGAAGGACACTGAGCCACCCCACTTTAACAAAGCTTGCACTAGGCGTGTGAAGACAGGCGCAAACTTCATTTGTTAGTTGAACTCTCTAAGAACTCTATCCATTCTAATTCTATCACAGGATTATAAATAAGAAGTCTCTTATAATGAGGATGTTTTCACAGTGAAAAGAAATTATTCTTATTTACAAAATAATCTACCTTAATGATTTAAAAAGCTTTACAATCAAAGCTAGCTAATGACCCAAGTCTAGAATTGAAGTGTAAAGATCAGTCTACAACGAGGAGGAAAGGAATCTGGGATGTGATCGCATGTTTGGAGAGGGTACGAGCAGATCTTGAAGACAGGAAAGGAAGACTGGAAACTGAAGAGACAGGAGAAAGGCGTGGAGAGGGCTACCTGTGGAGCCCATCGTGGGGCCAGAGGCAACAGCTCCAGGGGTGGGGTACTTGTGTTCTGCCAGAGGTGCCTTCATCCCCTCCACAACTGGCCGCGGGGCCGACCTCGGCCACCAGAGGGTGCACCTTTCCCCAGGGCGCACAGGGAGAGCTGCTCAGTAAGGATTTCAGGATTTTAAAACGTTGAGTCCTCAACGCCTTTTCCTAAACTGTGTCCAAATAGGCAGCAAGAAGTTTACTTGCCTGAGGTCTCAGATCTTTCTCTCCAAAGTTTTTGCAAGTTTTTTGCCTTGTCCATTGTTTCACAAATATCCTTGGCTAGATCTTGCATCTCTTTTAAAAAGGCTAGGCTGTTCACCTTCTTGTGGTCAGCTGCAGTTTGAAACCTAGAAAAACTTCAAATAAATAGAATAAGTACCACAGGTTGTACATTCTTACAGGAATACATTTCCTGATTCTTGGTGGTCAGCCAAAATGTTTTCAACTAAACTTGTACCAGTTTGCACTACCACAAAACCCTCTTGAAAACACTTAATCCCCATCCAGAATGGAATTTATCATTTTTTAAAAATTGTAAATTTAAAATTAGAAAATTATTCTCTTTCCCTTCATTACTGTAAAAGTGAACCATTTTATGCTTATTAGCTGCTTAATATCTTTTTCATTCATTCAATACATACAATGTAACCTATGTAAGGTTCTAAGAATAACTACATCAGTGAACAAAACAGGCATAATCTTTGCAGGAGGAGAAGACTGAAATAATGATGGGTGGAGATAGACGCTGAGAGTGTTACTGGAGGTTTGTCATAGAGAGGATGCAATATTAAGCCAAAACCTGAAAAATAAAGTGGTCTAATCATGGAAAGAACAAGGGAGTGTGTTCTAGGCAGAGGGTATACGTGCAATGGCCTGGGGCAGGAAAGGGGCTGAAAGGTTAGGGTCATTCGGGGAGTCAGAAAACTAAACAAAAAGTGTAAGCTGATGGATCCAGAGGACACCTAGTAGGGTTGGTTGCAGAAAGGACTTTGCTCAGCACCAAGACAGTGGGAAGCTTCGACAGGTTTCACCAGAGACAATGTTTTCAATTAATTTTGACACTCAAAAATCAATCAGTGTAAGTCCTCACATCAACTGCCTAAAAAATGAAAATCACAAATCAATAAATACAGAAAAGGCATTTGACAAGATCCAGCCCCCATTTGTGGTTAAACACACACACACACACATACACACACATCCTATAAATGAGGATTAGAAGGAAACTTCCTCAAATAAACAAAGAACATCTACAAAAAAACCTTCCAGCCATCCTCACACTTTCTGGTGAGAACCTGAAGGGTTTCTCACAAAGATTAGGAACAAGGCAAAGACAGCCCCTCTCACCACTCCTTTTCAACACTGCACTAAAGTCCTAGCTAAAGCAATAAGCCAAGAAAAAGGAAATAAAAGGTAAACAGATTGATAAAGAAGAAATAAGACCATCATTGTTCTCAGAGGACATAATGTCTATGTAGAAAAACCAAAAGAACTGAAAAAATTTTTAAAAAATTTAAAAAACCTGGAACTAATTAGAAACTATAGCAAGATTGTAGGGCACAATGACAAAACATTAATTGCTTTCCTATGAGCCAGCAATGAATGTGTGGAATTTGACATTAGAAGAGCCCTCTGGCTGCAGGATTAAGAAGCATTTCAGGAGTACAATGGTGGGGAATTACCAATTAAAAGAGGAGAAAGAGGAGGATAGACAGGTTTAAGATCCACTTTGGATATTGACGGAGGACCTGTAATGAACGAAGCATGGAATGTGTTACCCAGGCCTATTATTTTCCCGATTTCTGATGGTTTGACATCTTGGGGACTTGCAGTCCCTGATGGGCACCCCTCCCAGGGCTACTTAGTTCCTAGAGATCCTACACCACACACCAGGCAGTCACTTCCACGTCTGTGCAACTTACCCCAGCTGACTGACACAGGGGCCAGGAAGAGGGGCTCGAGGAGGACTTGCAGGATTCTGGTAGCAACAGGAAATGGATGGTCTTCTCTTCGAGCATTGTGGAAATACAAACTCAGGGAGAGGAACCAAAGAGCCCTTTTTACGAGACTCTGGGATTCAGCAGGGCAAGGCTTTTATCTGTTTTTCTACTAAGATCTTCACTGTCTTCACTTATGTGTATGATTTATGTTTTAAACATAGCACCTTTTATCATTTCATAAGAAATTTTCCTCAGTTTGTTTGCCTTTATATTTTAATTTAGTATTGAGCAACATTACTCCTAAAGGATAGATGTACAATGTTTTAAAATTTATGTCTGTAAGACTTATGATGAGCAGAGAAAAATACTAGAAACTATATGAAGTCCAATTCTAAGAGAATAATTAAATAAATAATAACATGTTTTTGAAAGGATTTTCTGTCCCCTTTAAAAGTAGGGCTCCTGGGGCTGGAGGGGTGGCTCAGTGGTTATGGTGCTTGCCTGGCATGTGCGAGGACATGGGTTACAACCCAAACACAGCACCACATCCACAGTGAAATGCTGGAGCAACGAAAGCCACATGAAAAACTTAATAAAATTGATTCTCTCTTTCTCTCTCACTAACACTATCCCCTCTCTTTTAAAAAAAAAAAAAAGAAAGAAAGAAAGAAAAAGAAAAAAAAAGACTGGGCTCCTATAAATGTCTTCCTGCTGAGGTGTTCAGAGTGGGTGAGCCGTGGTGAAAACCTGTTAAAAACACTGACTCCAGGCCCCCTCTCTGCAGTTGACATTCATTGGGGCCAGCTTGCTGTCCCATGAATCTATATTATAACCCAAACTTTCTGGTGATTCCAATGTACACCATCCACAGACTAAACTAACATCAGAGGAAAATGTGGACTTTAATTTTAACTAGAAAATGAAAATATTGCTCCATTTTTCTTCACTTTGCAAATGTCATGTGTAGAAATAAATGTGACATACTAGTAAACAAGACAAAATATTCTCATGACCTTGGAAATCAACACTATGCATCTGTTTGCATCTAGTCTCAAATGCAGTAGGAATTTCTTTTTAATCAGCAAAACTACTAATTTGAAATAAAGTAGGAAGCTACACTACAAGTTACTAAAAACTTACTAAAGTAACTAAGCATGCATTTAAATTTGGCATATCTTAAAGGGGGGAAAATATAAAATCCAAAGGAATATTTCTTGATTATGGAACCTTTTAGGTATTTTCAATTCCATAATTTATTTTATAAATGAGAGGAGTTTAAAAGTGGATTAACAGTAATCAAAATGTAAATCTACCATGAAAGAATAACAAAGCTTGTATGACAAAGTGTTATAGCAAAATCCCTTCCACAAACATTGCCATTCAATTCTCATGACAAGTTTAACCAACAGGCTCAACCAACAGGTATTGATGAATAAAATAAACTCAGGGCCTTTCAGGTCTCATCCCTCTCAGAGAGGAAGACTTGTGTTTGCTAAAAGCAAACACCGACTGTGAGCAGCTGGCAATTCCAAGCCACAGAGGTCACGTTCTGGGACAGGAGGCTGGCTGTTGCACCCCATGGAAATCTCACCTTTCAAAGCATGCCCTTCCACTTGAGTGGGTCAGAATTGCAAAATCACAACAAGAAATCACTTGCCACTTCCGTGTGGAGGCCTTGCCTTAAAGGCTAAAAGTGACCTCTGACGGCCGTGACAGGTGATCCATGTTCCTGTTTCTCACCCAAACATGGGCCTTTCCTGGGCAACCATCTAATTATCAGATTATAGAGATTGATGTAATTCAACCTGAGTTTCCCCTGTAATCATGAACTGACTTTATGTTCTTTTTTCTAATTATTATTTCAAATGTACCTCAATGTGTTCTTAAGACCATATTACAAATTAAAACTAACATGAGAAATGTTTACAGCAGAAAGACAATACATAAGAAATCCTTGATTAAATATTGATGAGAGAGAGACAGATGCCCAAGTACCAGAGAAATCCAGCACTTCAATGGGATCCAAGGCAGAACAATTTCCTCCTTCCTGAGTCCAGTCTTTGCTTAGACTTCTGGTATGCAACGCTTGACTTTGCCAAGCAGGAAAGGATTTGTAAAGGGAAGAAGTGACAATGAAGATGAGCATTGAGGAGAAGGACAGGCCACGTGGCAGAAATGACCAAGCTTTCTCAGACCTCAGACTAACACCAAGAATCACCCACGGGCCAAACCTCACACCTAGATACATCCACACAACTCCCAAGGGACCTGAGGATGCCAGCTGTGGGAAGGGTCTTGGGAATCACTGACAGGCCGGTACTCTGATTTATACATGAGGAAACTGAGACCCAGTGAGAGCCCCCCAAGGGTCAAATTATTTTGCAAATAATTTCATCCTTGGAAAATCCTCTTTAACATAAAATCATGATATTGTCCACCTAGCAGGTAGGTGTCAGCATCTCTACAAATGAGAATGCAAGGAAGTAGCAACCCAGCAAGGACTTTTCTTTTTTATTAGATGATACAGAGTTACAATTGAAGGGGAAACATTATCAAATATTCCAGAACAAATGAATATATACTTAGTTATCTAGGGCTAATGCCACGTCATGGATGCCCAGCTCAGTAAGGACTTTGAGGCCGCTAAAAACTGACTCTTAACTTGGGCCAGGAAATGAAAACAAAACAACAAAAAAAAAGCAACCTTGACATCTCTGCCTCCATTTTGCCATTTTGCTTTTTTCTGTTTTGCTCTGATTCCAGGACCATTTGCTCTGATTCCCACCTTGGATTCCAGGAACAGCAAGGTCTTGTGATGAGTGGGAACTACCCACCAGGCAACAGTAACTTTCTTCTTGCCTCCCAGAAGGCCCCTTCTGACTAATCCTGAGATAGCGGGACCACAGAGTGACCAAGACTGCTTCACTGTGCACACTTCTGGTCCCCCCGAGTCTATTGAATCCGGAAGCTCAGATTAAATAGGCTGGAAGAAAAGGCTGGAAGCCCTGGTCTTCCTTGTGTTCCCAGCATAGCTAATGAACGCTCCTTTCCTGCTTCTCACCATTCTTTTTTCCGCTTAGTTTTCATGGTAAGCAGCCAAACCTGATTTGTTGTGACCCCCAGCGTTGGTCATCTGTCCTGGGGCTCTAGTAACATAACTGGTGGCATTAACACAGGTGTGAGATGCAGTCGAAGCATGAATGCTTTGAAAACGAGCAAGCTTTGGAAGCAGTATGATTGCTCTTTCTTACAACTTTACTCATTTACGAATGGAAAGTTCTTATTGAATTAGGGTTATTTCTAAGACAACCAGATTCAAAGGCAGAAATAATTCTCATAGGAATTCTGCTTCTGGGGAATTCTGCTTCCGGGGAATTCTGCTCCCTCTCATCAAGGCCAAAGAGGAGATACCTGAGTGGAACGCACCTTGCCAGAAGGAAAAGTCACCAGGGCTGCAGGACCCAACCCTCATTATTCACCCTTAACTCAGGGAAGGCATTTACAAGGGGAACCTTTGAGGATGAAGTGGCTCTTGAAATCTGTAATGGGTCCAGGGTCTAAAGGAGAAACTCTGATCTAAGAAAGATAGCAAGAAGTCTTTGAGATTTTCTTTTGGTCTATTTTTTTAATTATATATATATATATATATATATATATATTCTCTACACTCCAGACCAGAAAACAATGGTGTCATAGAAGAAAATTAAAATGGAATAGAACTATTAATTTAGGGCACCTAAAAGATAGCCAGAAAGCCATTGTTGAATCTGATTTTAGGCATGTCCACATGCACACCAACCTTCTTTAAATTGGGCTGTAGATACCTCCTTCAGATGGATGAGAGCTGACTTGGTTTTTTTTTTTTTTTTCAGTGCTGGAACTTGAACCCAGGACCTTGTGCATGCCAGAAACAGGGTCTCCCTAAGTTACTCAGCCTGACCTCAAACACGCAATCCTTCTGCCTTAGCCTCCAGAGTAGCTAGGATTATAGGCAGGCCAACAATTGCATTGAGCCAGACTGTACTCCCTTGAAACATTGTCAATCTATGCTGGACTTCTGTACAATAGCCCCGTTCCCCATGCCACCAAGAGACTGAGGATGCTCACAATCTTTTTCTTAAAAGATAGCTTCAGCTGGGCATGGTGGTACATGCTTATAATCCCAGCAGCTCAGGAGGCTGAGTCAGGCAGATCACAAATTCAAAGCCAGCCTCAGCAAATTAGTGAGACCCTAAGCAACTTAGTAAGACTCAGTCTTAAATAAAATATTAAAAGGGCTGGGGATGTGGCTTGATGGTTAAACATCCCTGGATTCAATCTCTGATAACCCCCCCAAAAAATCAAAATATAATAACAATAGTTTCACCAGCACTTATCTTAGCTAACTTCATTCCTGAATAATGTCACTGCCAACCCCATCCCAGTTTTAGGTTGCACATAGAGCTGCCATTTTTCTTTGAGTTTCTGAATATAATTCAAGTCTACTAAAATTTGTTTTCCACATTGCAATCCTAATTAGCCCCCGAAATGTTATTTTTCTTTGTCTTGATCAGCCTAAATTTTATTTCTATTCACATTTTGGTTTCACAGTCTCTGTTGGCAGCACATCCTTCCTGCTTGCCTCTCAACAGGAATTTTGAAAACAGTTATTAAATGAAGAGCTCACATGTTTATTTTCAGGGCAGCTACGGGATGGAGGATGTGGAGAGCCAGATCTCACCCCATAGACTGTCTTATGGGGAAGGAAGGAGACCTCAAATAATAGATTGAGAGTCTCTAAGGAGGACAGCTAGCAAACCTCCAGTTGACTCAAATTCAAGCATTTCATAAAGCTGTTTTAAAATATCCACCAAAAGAGGTTGATTAACCAATATAAATCAGCTGTTGTGCTTGCTTAATGACATTTCTGTTATGTTATTAAAACATAAACTATTAGTAGCTTAAAAAAACTGAACTATTGGAACATGTGACAAGATTGATGACCAAGAGAGAGTTATTCTTACTAAAAATCACAAACACATTTTATAAGGTTATATTTGATATAATTCCATTTATATAGTATTCTCAAGATGGCAAACTGAGATACAGGACAGTTTAGTGATTGCCAGGGACAAGATGAGGGCAGGGAGTGAGTGCAACATACAGGAGTAGCATAAGGGAGTTTTTGTTGATTGAACAACTCTATATATCTTGATTGTGATGCTGATTACATGGAAAGGGATTACATTGCATGGAAACACACACACACACAAATGCATGTAAAATGGATGCACATACACATGAGGCCTGGAGCCTACCTACCAATATTGTCCCACATTTCATAGTTTTGATGCTTTAGGTATCTGTTTGAAGGATTCACAGGATTCTATCTACTATTTTACAGCTTCCTAGGAGTCTACAAATATCTCAAAATGAAATTTAAAATTTAAGCAAGTCAAAAAGCAAATAACACACTTGGGAAATATTTATTTACAAGTCACATCATAGACAAAGGACTTAACTCCTTAATATGTAAAGAACTTCTAGAAATCAAGAAAAAAATGAGAAAAAAAATTCACAGATATGAATAAATAATTCACAGAAAAAGAACTATAAATTATACATAAAAATTAAAATGGTTTCAAGATCTTAATAAGAAAATGAAATATGAATAGGAAAATTAAACTAAACTGCAGATTATGTTAATTTTAAATATAATGCAGAGAGAGCTAAAAGGTAAAAAGATATCATGCAAACTCCAAAAGAAAGATCCAGTGTCTATATAAATATCAGAGTAGACTTCAAAGCAAGGAATACACCAGGGATAAAGAGGTTTTATATATATGTATATATATACATATATATGTATATATATGTTATATTTATGCTGCATATATAATAAGGCCTAATATAATCATTGTTATGTGTATAGTCTACAGTATATATGCATTTGCCTTCCACTGTGTCAGGGTAGTGGAGTTAATGAAGAAGATATAACAGTCTTAATATACATGCATGTACATCAGCTCTTCAGAGCAAATGAAGCAAAGACTAGTAGAACTAAAAAGGAAGAAAATTTGACAATTGTGATTGGAGACTTCGATTCCTTTCTCAGTAATTCATAGAGCAAATAGAAAATCAGTAAGATATTGATGACTTGCACAGCATTTTCCCCAGTGACAGCAGAAGGCAGTGTCTTCAGACACACATTATATACTCATCAAAGAAGGCCATAAGCCAGGGCCAAAAAGTAAGCCTCAGAAAACCGTAGCAAACCAAAAATCATATGTGGACTACTCCATGACCACGGCAGAATTAAGTGTAAATCAGTAGCGAGGATTTCAGGAAGTTTTTCAAAAACTTAGAAGTCAAATATCTGACGTACAAATACAACCCTTGGGTCAGCAAAGAAACCACAGTGAAAACTCAGTAATACTTTGAGCTTAATGCAAGTGAAAACACAACATCTCAAAATGTGTGGGATGTTAAGCAGTGTTCAGAGGGGAATAGATAGCTTTTAGAGTTTGTGTTAGAAAAATTCCACAAATAATGGTTTAACTTAAATAATGTAGACACAGAAAAACACACTAAATCCAGAGGAATGGAGAAAAAAGTCATCTGAATAAGAAAGGGAAATTTTTATATAGTATTTTCAGACAGCATGATCATATACAGATAAAATCCTAACAGTCATATTTAAAAGCCTCTAGAAGTAATGGCCCATATTTTTGAAAATCTAAAAAACAAAAATCATGAAACACTTAGGAATATATTTTATGAAATATGTATGAAATTGAAAACTACAAAAACTTTCCTGAGAGAAGTGCGAGAAGTTTAAATAGATGGGGAGACACGTCTTTTTTGCAGTACTAAGGGATGAGCCAGGGGCTGCTCTACCACTAAGCTACATCTACAGCCATACTTATTTTCAGAGTCAGAGTCTAGCCAAACTGCAGAGGCTGGCCTTGAATTTGCAATCCTCCAGCCTCAGCCTCAGAAATCACTGGAACTTCAGGCCTGTAACACTGCACACAGAGAGAGAAACAGGTCTTGCTCGGAGATTAGAAAGTTCTGTGTTGATGGCAGTTCTCTTCCCACTAATCTGTAAATTAAATATAGACCCCAGGGACAAATGAATAACCAGAATGATGTTGGACTCCTTCCTCACAACAACTGAATTATACAAAGTCAATTCAAAATGAATCATAGTCCAAAATGTTAGAGCTAATATTATAAAACTATTAGAAGAAGGCTTAATAATAAATCTTCTTCATCGTAGGTTAGATAAAGCCTTTAGATACGACACATGAATCACAAACAATAACAACAAAAAAGGTTGGATTGCATCAAAATTAAAAATCGTGCTGCAAAGACTACAATCAAGAAATAGCTGGGGGCTGGAGCGGTGGCTCAGCGGTTTCGGGGCTTGCCTGGCAAGCACGAGGAACCGGGTTCAAACCCCAGCACCACGTACACAACTAAGTGTTGGAGCAACGAAGGCCATGTGAAAAACTAAATAAAGTTGTTTCTCTCTTTCTCTGTCTCTCTCACTGTCCCTCTTTCTTTAAAAAAAAAAAAGGAAGAAAGAAATAGCCTACATAGGTAAATGGATGGCTATGGAACAACTTATGCTTAGTAAAATCGGCTTAACCCAGAGATCCAAGGGTCGAATGTCTCCACTCATCTGTGGAGGTTGGAACTAGACCCTGGCCATTCAGAAAGGTGGTCTATTATCATGTGTTCAATCCAGATAAGGTGTAGTGTTATACAGCCTAGTACTTTTTTAGAGATATTGTGGGTAAGGGAAGGGAGGGATACAGGTGGGAAATTGGTGGGGACACTCCTGGGGATAAATCTAGTATTCAGAAACTATACACATTTTATATTATTTTGTTAAAAATTTGTATGATTGTTCAAAAATAAAAATTAAAATTAAAAAAAAGAAATAACCTACAAAACAAGGAAAACAATATGTGAAAGTCATAGATCTCTCCTTTTATCCAGACTATGTAAAGAATTCCCACAGCTTGATAATAAGATTTGAGTAGATATTTCTCCAAAAAAAGATACACATTTAGCTAAAGAATACATAAAATTTGTCAACATCATTAACATTAGGAAAAGGTAAATCAAAACCACCAAGACAACATACTCCTCTATACCCACCTGGATAGCTCTAAGCCAAAAACTCAGAAGTATAAACACTAGTGAGAAGATAGAGAAGCTGAACCTCATTTACTGCCAGTGAGACGGAGTCACTTTGAAAAACCTCTGATACTTAACGTTATTATGTTAAGTAGAGATCTTATGCAAACATGCATCAAAAACATCACAAATAAGAACACACATTCTCACAAAAACTTGTACCTGAATATTCCTGCATTGTTCATAATAGCCAAAAGAGGAAAGAACGCAAAATTTTATGAAGACATAAATTGATTGGCGTTAAAAAAGAATGTAGTAGCTGGGCCCAATGGTGCACGCCTGTAATCCCAGCAGCTCAGGAGTCTGAGACAGGAGGATCACAAGTTCAAAACCAACTTCAGCAATTTAGGGAGGCTCTGAGTAAGTTAGCAAGACCTTGTCTCAAATTAAAGATAATAATAATAAAAATGGCTGGGCATATGACTTGGTAGGTAAGCACCACTGGATTCAATCCTTAGTACCAAAAAAAAAAACCAAAACAAACAAACAAAAAACAACAATGAAGTATTGACAGATGCTACAACATTGATGAACATTATCCTAAATGAAAAAAGCCAACGGCTAAAATGTTTAAAAAGTAAATCTAACAACTTCCATCAATATGAAATGTTCAAAGTAGTTGAATCTAGAGATAAGAAAATAGATTAGTGAAACCTAGCACTCAGGGCAGGAAAGATTGGGGGAAATGTAAAGTGAAATCTAATGGATACAGGTTTTTCTTTTGGGGGTGATGAAAATTTTCTAAAATTGCTTGTAATGATCAATTTTGGCTGTGCTTGTGCAACTCTGAATATATTAAAAACTATTGAAATATATACTTTAAATGGGTCTATTATTAGATAAAAATTGAAAAAGAAGAAAATAAATTTAATTTTATCAAAATAAAAAGCCTCTGATCTTCAAAGGATAGGTCAAAAAAATGAAAGAAAATATTCACAATACATATGTCTGATAAAACACATGCTCCCAGAGTATGTAAAGAACTCTATGAAGTCAACAAAACTAAAAATAAAAACACTTCACACACAAAAATTAAAATGGTCAAAAGCTGCATGAAAAAATGCTCAAGGCCATTAATGATCAGGAAAATATAAATGAAAGCTACAATCAGATTAAACTATACATTTATTTTTATTTTTATTTTTAAAGAGAGAGGGACAGTGAGAAAGACAGAGAAAGAGAGAAACAACTTTATTTAGTTTTTCACATGGCCTTAGTTGCTCCAACACTAAGTTGTGTACGTGGTGCTGGGGTTTGAACCCAGGTCCTCGTGCTTGCCAGGCAAGCACCGAAACTGCTGAGCCACCGCTCCAGCCCCATAAACTATACATTTATATAATGCCTGAAATTAAATAAATTAACACAATATCAAGCATTGGCAAGGATGACAAACAATGACTCTCCCACTGGGGATCAAACCCAAGGCCTTGTGCATGGTAGGCAAGTACTCTACCACTGAGCCATACACACAGCTCAGCTACTTAAGCTCTTATATATTGATATTGGCAGTGTAAAAGTGCACTTTAGAAAACAGGGGATAAATTTACTATAAAGCTAAACATACACTAAATATTTATCCAAGCAGTTCCACTCCTGGGTATTTTCTAGGAGTGAAAATTAAACTATCAACACAAAGGCATTTTTTATGCTCATGACAATTTTCTTTGTATTTTTTTATAAATAGGCAAACTGGAAATAACCCAAATGTCTAGCAATGTGTGGTGAATGGAAAATAAATTAAAGCATACTCACACAACGGAATACTACTTAACAATTGGAAAAGAAGTGGATTACTGATACACACAACCTCAAGGATGAATGTGAAAACTTTCTGCCGGCCAAAAGAAGCCAAACTCCAAAGACATGTCTTTTACCTGAAATTCTAGAAAAGGCCAATCAAATACAGATAGCAGAAAGCAAAGGAGTTCTTGCTTGAGTCTGGGAAAGGGGGTGAAGAAGAAGTTGGTTCAAGAGGGATGTGACACAGAATAATTTGAGGAAATAGTAGAACTGCTTTACATCTTGATCGTGGTGGCAATTACACAGGAACACAGACATGTCAAAACTCATTGAAATGTACTTTTAAAAGTACAAAGTAGCTAGGAAAAAAATTAACAAAAAAATAGGCCTAATGGTCATGTATTAGAAATAAACTTATTAAAGATTATGAGGTGCCATAAGAAAATCAAACTCGTGCCCAGAAGTGGGTGATCAAGACAGACTTCTTCTGCAGAAGGTGCACCCACAGAGGGGATCCGATGAGCAAGCACACTTGGGCTGGTAGCCTGCCTGCTTATATCTCCAACCTGATGCAACCCTACCCTTCTCTCTGTTTGGAAGAGCTCAGGGATACAATCCGAGCAACTGGCTAATATAAAATTAGGGCAGGTACATAAAAGTGCTACGGGTATAATGGGATATCCCATAAAGAGTTTAAAAATGGATTATCTGTGACCGTATGGTTCCCAACCTAAGATGGCTTGCTTTTATATGCAAACGTTAAGACTACATTCTGAAAATGGACCATCAGACTTACTAATTCTCACATGATGGGAAAAAAAATCTATAACCCTATACTGAAGGAAAATCTAAGTAAATTAAATGATACATCATAATCACAAGATTCAATAAAACTCTAATCAGAATCGATTGCCCTAGCTTTCCAGTTACCAAAGGCAGTTTGGAAATAAACCCTGGGAGCATTCAAAATCACCTGTCCTCAGTACAGAGTCCCCTGTGTTTCATCATGACAAAGTAACTGACCAGATAGATGAGAGATGTCTCCATACAGCACAGGAAGGACCTTGACTATTCAGAGTCTAGGAGGACAAAGACAATAGAAACACGTAGAGAACACCATGGAAGATGCTCACAGGAGAGGGGAGGCACTGATCTCTGCAGGAGGATTCCAAGGTGGAGGAAAGGGGCAAGAAGTCTAGGGGAAATTATCTTCCCTCTGTCTCCAGTGTCAGTGCTTCTCCATGTCCACAAAGTCTTTCAGAAACAGGGATCAAATTCTACCTGTGTAAGATGAAGCCTGCTTTGGATGGAGGAAGGAGGGTTCTGTTACTCAGAAAGAAGCTGGACCTTGGGACAGAGAATATTACAAAGTGGAGAATAATAACATTTGGAAGACACTTTAAAAAGAAGTGTCTAAAGAATGTAATCAAGCTAAGAAGCCTAAAGGTGAAGAAGCAGCAGGCAATTACCAAACCAGACCAAGAAGAAGACCTGATTAAAAAGAGACAGAGAAAAATGGACCTTAAGGAACCTAGGTACAGTGGATAATAGAAAAAAGCTAATATGGAAATACTGGTGACCACAAAACAGGAAGTGTTGCAATTCACTGGGAAGGGTTAAAAAGATATTCCAGCTAGGTGTGGAGAATAGACCTGTGATCCCAGTAGCTCAGAAGGCTGAAGCAGGAGGATCCCAAGCCAGCCTCAGCAATTTAGCAAGG
Organism: Aplodontia rufa; assembly: GCA_004027875.1. Lineage (NCBI taxonomy): Eukaryota > Metazoa > Chordata > Mammalia > Rodentia > Aplodontiidae > Aplodontia > Aplodontia rufa. The sequence continues at coordinate 14,596 of PVKS010011130.1, forward strand.
CCCTTAACAGCTTAGCAAGACCCTGTCCAAAAACAAAAATAAAAGCCTGGGGAAGTGGCTCACTGCCCCTAGGTTCAAGCCCCAGTACAATTTAAAAAAAAAAAGATATTCCAAAGAGCTAGGAGGAGTGAAAGTTGAAAGATTCAACAGCTGACCCAGGATGAGAGAGCAAGACACACTATTGAGTGAGTGTGAAGAATGTTCTAGCATGGCTGATATCATCAGCCTCCTGGAGACGGTTGATGGTGGGAAGATAGTGACAGGCAGCTTTGGACATTACAGGAGTATTATATAACATTTTATGTTTATAAAGCTCTCAGTTTTATCTTAAAATAGGAATGATCCCTAACACTCTGTGGGAGCACCCGTGTAATCCACTGTAGGAAACAATTCCTGTTTTGATCTGAAATCCTCTTGTGAGAGCCAAGGGGAAGCTCCCTAACAGCCAGGAATGAGGAAGCTGGTTTTCATAATCATAACCCACATCAGATGGTACCTGGGATTTCTGCCCCAAGTGAACTTCCATGAACTAAATTAAAGAAGATAATGTTTAAGTAGACGTGAAGTGAAAACATTTGTTTTCAGGTATTTTTAAAGTGAGACAATTAGCACAAAAATAAATAAGTGAATATTCATTGAAGGTTTGAGCTTCAACTGAATTCACACTTGAACAAATGAGAAGGGCCTCACTGAAAGTAGCCAGGTCTGAAACCAGAGGCAAGCTTAATCCATGCGTTCCTTTGCTCTGCTTCTCTGTCTTATTCTTCACTATTTTCTCACTCCCTATGATGTTCTTTCTTTATGTCATCTTGCATTTCTCATACCTTGCCTTGGGCACTACTAGACACTATGAGTAATTCTAATCTTGGTTTTCAATATCAAAGCCTTAGTAAGGCTGGCAAATTCTTCAGCTGACTCTCATTCTGACAATGTGGTGTTTAGAACTTTCGTGAAGTTGGATTTTTTAATCCCCGAGTTTCTGCAAATTGGAATAAGGATGTTGAAGGGAAAGTACACAGCAGAAAGGAAGAAAGAAAAGAAATGAAGGAAGGAAGAAAGTTACTTCCAGAAGTCAAAAAAAATCTGATAGTTGTTGCAGCCATTGCACTAAGAATTTGTTATTAACCCCCCTGATTGAGTGCTTTTGTGCTATGTATTATGCTGGATATGTTCCATAGTAGGCATTTAATATTCAGTACACTTGAGATAGATCAGTGAGAAAACTGAGATGCAGAGAGCTTAGTTAGTCGCTCAGATTCATAAAAACCAAAAGATAACAGAGCCAGGAATGCATTTGTGAAAAACTCTATTCTTTCCATTTCAACATCATTTAAACTTCCCATTCCATGTGTGGCACAGATATAACACCTGAAATGAAAATGCTAATAAGCTTCAAAGTCCTTGAAAGTTTCCCAGGAAGACAGAGTTCTGTACACCTTCTTTTCACACACACTCAACAAAAGATCATGGAACTTTTCAGGAATGAGATTTCATACTATTTCAAATGGCTCTCTTTGCATCCTGTTTTTATGCTACCCCACCTTCACATGTTAAACCTAGACCTCTCAGACGGGCCTTTGGGAGGTGAATGGTTCATGGGGGTGGAGTCTTCATGAAGGAATCAGTGCCCTTACAAAATAGGCCACAGAGAGACCCATCCATTCTTCCGCCATGTGAAGACACAGCTAGAAGGCGTTGTCTCTACACAAAGGGCCTTTATCATTCACCAAATTTGCTGGTGCCTTGATCTTAGACATCTCCAGAGCAGTGAGAAATAAATGTCTATTTCTTATGAGCCAATTCATCATATTTTGTTACAGCAGCCCAAACAGACCAAGATGGCACTATTTATAACTATTGTACAGTTGGGCCCAAACTTTAATTTTCTTCTTGTAACAAAGTTGAAAGAGATCTTATAATTTAGCATTCGCTTCATATTTAAAAGTCTTACATTGGTATAGACAAAATAAAAACCATATCTATACCTGATAAGTTCATACTATCTTGATCAACTAGTCACTTTTCTCCCATTAGTGCTCCACCTGGGAGAACTTTCCAGAATATTCCAGATGCTCCACATTAAATTCCCTCATTTTGACTCTTCTCACTTGCAATACTACCTGCTCTTTCATTTCCAGTGCCAACTTATGCCATAGAGAACTTCAGCACAGCTCAGCATTAAGAAAATCAAAGAAGGCATCATGCCTGCCATCTGGTCCAGTGAGGTGGTAAGGTAGAGGAGAAAGAGCTGGTTGACCTCAGCTGGGGACAGAATCCTTGTGCACTAACCACAGTAGGAAACCCCAGTAGGTAGCTAAAGAAACTACTCATTTGGGGGAGCATTTGGCACCAAAATGAAAAACTGACTAAGCGCATAAATTTGAAGTCAAAGTTTAAATGGACAGAAAGCAAACTATCACATGCAAATGACATTTGCTCATCAGCATTAACTCCGAGTCTTGAAATAGTTTCCTCCTGACAGACACTAATCATTAGTTAGTCTTTATTATGTGAATTTGAATTTAATGAAAGTGATTTTCTTGAAGTTCTAAATTCTGTACTTTTCATGATCCCAGACCTGCCCCAAATTATTAAGCCTGTCCTTACAGCAAGCTTCCTTCTGTGTGCATCGGCTTCCCAGCATTCTGTAAAGGATGTTTGTGTTTCTCTCACCTAAAATGACGATCCACAGATCCTTCAAAGCTGAAGTTCCTGCACTTTGCCCCGGTGTTACAAAGAAGTCCTTGGACAAAGGGTAGAACACCCCGACTGGGCAGATCGCGGGCTTGCAAGTAACCTGGACATGGATGCAAGGAAGAAATGAGTCCATACGTGCGGTGCCAAGAGTAGATTAATTGAGTAAGTATCATAAGGTATAATATCAAATTATTATATTATTAAAACTTTTATTAATTTGAAAGTTGTATGAGGACTTCAACCAAAAATACAACCCTTTATTCCAAGCTCCTCTGCCCCAGAGTCAACATTCTTCCCTGTTCACTCAGCAGTAACACCTCCTAATACAAGGCAAAGCCCTTGGCAAACCATGCATAGCTGGAAAGAATAAGAATAGATGTCTCTTCCCTTCTCATATAAGCTAGGAAATTTTAAGTTTAGGCAAAAGTGCTGACTTTAATGCAAATTGATTTCTGAAATGTTTAAGTGTAGTTGCCAAATATCATATAATGCAAAGCTGGTTTTCTTCACTGGATAAAATAAAAAACTTTTCAGAACAAGCATTGCTACAATGAGCTGCCTCCCTCCGTAAAGTACTGATCACACATGTCCAAACCCTACCTGCCCCTCACACCCTGGAAGGAGCAGTAAGGATGCTGTTATCTGCGGGAAACTTGGACAGTACTGATCCCCACGCTGCAGTGCATGAAACCCTGGTGACAGCCGGGTGTCTCATTTGGTCTGAAAGATTACCTCACTCTCCAAGACATGGAGAAATACTCTGCCTAGCATTTAGCACATACAAGACATTCAGTAAACTTCTGATGACTGACTGAATGAATAAAATAAAAATAAAATTTTGAACTTTTAAGCTAAGGGAAAATGGACTTCTTTGTAGATCAATAACCTCCTCTAGAAGAGGAGACCTTAACAGGATTGAAGGTCATATCTCAGCAAGCAATAGAAGGTGTATTTCCCTATCATTACTTCTGCGTCCCATCTCTCTCAGGAACACATTAAGAATGGTAGCCACTGTGACCAGGTATTGAGTCAGAGATCAGGACGCTATCCCTCGGCTCACTAGTTTCCCATGTGGACCCCCATCATGACACTTTTCTCACTGTATTGTAAAGATCTAGCCCTCCAGCAAGCTCTGTATGGGCAAGGGAATACCCAATTCACCATTTTATCCTCAGTAAGGACTGGGACACAAAAGGCACTAGATATATATATGCTGAATACATAAATAAATCTATAAAATAGGAAATCTGAAAAGCTTTTCAGCTCTTTGTACATGGAGGTTGCATTAACATGCAATATATATTGCAGTCCCCAAAAAACAAATATTACTAGTAAGACCATTTATTTTCCTATATATAAAGCCTAAATATATCTGACAACCTATTTTGGACAAATCTCCAATATTTAATAATCCCTTATTCAATATAAGAAGTTTTCAGGGTCAACCACATTATATACATTTCAAGTGGCATAGTCAAACAGAAACAAAACAGGCCATTGTTTCTCAAGGGATGTTGTTTGTGCAAAGCACTACAATATTTCCATCTCTTGAAATAAGACAGACAGGCCAGGCCTCCTTTAAAAGGTTTCAAATCAGACAAACAAAATAGTCTGACAGATGTTCCTGGTGCAGAGCGAGTTATCAGTGATGGTTTATCCAGGCATTACTATCTCCACTAGCTCCACCAATGCCATCTCCACCATCAGTGTGCTCCAAACTGAAATGCACGTCCCGTATTCAGCCTCTCTTCCACTCTTCCTACATTTATAATGACTTATACCCCTGGGTCCAAATCGATTGAGTTTAGTTGCAAGGATAAAGCTCTCTGCTAGATTGAGCAAATGTGTAAATATCATCTCCGATTCTTTTTAAAAAAATCTAAATTTCGGTTTATTGGCACATTCCCCAGATGTACCACTACTCTCAAAATGGAACACTATACCTATGTTCCACTCAGAATTCAGCATTGGTAAGGAACAGAGGTAAGAGTACTCTTTTATTTCTCTGAAGGTTTTTAATTAAAAATTTGCATTATAAGTGAAACTTACAACTGTCTCTATGTCTGGGAGGTTCTTGGAAACGAAGTACTGTGAGAATCATGAACAGGAGACAGGGCCAGAAGAATTCAGCAAAGGAAAGAACCTGAGGAAATTAAAAAAAACAAAAAAGTGGTTGAACAAATTGCAAAGCATTACAATATCTATCTCTTGAATGAAGGCAGACAGGCCAGGCCTCCTTTAATGGATAACTAAGTATATATACATTTGTTCTTGAATGTTTGATAATGTTTCCCCCTCAACTGTAACTCCATATTCATCTAATTAAAAAAAAAGTTAAAAAAAAGAAAGTTGAGGTCATCCCTACTATAATAACCATTGGGTCAGGGACCCACATCCGGATCCATGACTGCATCACCTCCCGGTCATTCTCATGCCAGATCTAGCTCTAGTTTTTACATTTCCCATGATTCAATCAAGGAATATTTGTTGGTGCTTAAATAATTTTTTTTGTTTTGAATAACTTTCATGAGATTGGATTAAACTCCGAAGATCGCTGGAGTCAAATCCCTAGACACAGACTACCCAAAGGAACTTCCGGAAAGGACTGTGGTATTTGGTACAACCCTGAGTTTTCAAAGTTAAGAGAAAAAGAAGAGCCACTGGCGCATGGAATACATTTGAGCAAGAAATGTGATCTGTAAGGTGTGGCCCGTGAAAAGTTAATAGAAATCCGCAAGTATCATGAGATCTCCATCATTCTTTCCTTGTCCTTTGGTTCTTGCTTTATTCATTTCAATCCATATTGTTTTCCAAGTAGAAAAGTGTACAGGTGATTACAAAATAGGTCAGGTATTGAATAAATTCATACAACAGCCTAAAAATCTGCAACTTGAGGGTCTGCAATCAAACACAGAAGGTGTTTTTCTATTCCAGACCCAGAGTTATAATGCGCTGAACTCAAATGAACTTCTGGGCTCTTGGGCTTCTTTGCACTTTAAGCCATTGTTCCTGCACCCTCCCACCCCTGTAAAGTGCAGGGAGCAGATCTGAATGTGACCTGGTGAGTGTGCGAGATCTTAAGCTATCAGGCAAACACAGGTGGAACACTACTTCAGTCCCTGGTGTAATTAAAGAAGAGAAGAAATCACCCTCTTTGAAATAGTGTATGAGGAAGTATTTCTCGTGCCAGAAAATACATGATAAAAAGTTCCCCAACAACTCTGAAACCCATATAACACATTCTGATAACAGAAAATGTCTGTAGGAGGTAACCTCCTGGTTCAAGAATTCATACTTAAACCAAAATGAAAGGTCAGGAACACTCAGGGGCTACAATTTCTTTAAATCATTTAGCCATTCTCTGCAAGAATTTTAATAATTTATTGTAGTATTGGGGTAAAGAGATGGTGGGGAAGGATTCTATAATTAATTCTGGCCCAATATAAATAGGCAATACAGAAAACATACCTCATATTAAACAATGGTTTGTTACCATTTAGAAAAAAAATAGGATTTTTTTTTTCATTTTCAGTGACATAGATTGCTGTTGTTGGGAAAAAAGTCATAAAGAAACATAAAATCATATATGTACCTGAGACATATAATAACTTTTGATATTATAAATAAAAAGTACAGGTATGGCCAGAATTTTTTTTATTAAGGAGTTGAGTAGTTATACCATCATAAATGCATGTAAAGTGACACGGTATGCATTTCATCCTATGCCATAGTTACCTCCACATTGCTTACACCCCAGTCTCTTGATTCTTCTATATTATGTCCCTATAGCAAATATAAATGTCCATATACATATATGTATAAAATTGTGAATTTTCCACAATTAAATGATTGTATAAATATTATTTGATTTCTCAGAGGTGTAAAGATTTGATTTCTCTTTACACTCAGAGGTGTAAAGATTATGCTACATTATTGATTGTCTCCCTAGATCTCTCTGTCTCTCCCTTCCTCTCCCATTCCCAACTTCTCCCCTTGCCCCTCACCCCCTACATGTCTATGGTTCCCCTAGATTTTGTGTTGCTATGCTTTTGGTGGGTCCAATACATGAGTTTGACTACCTTTCATCTAGACATGGGTTAGACCTAGCATCCACAAATGAAGGAAAACATTCGACCCTTGATTCTGGGTTTGGCAAACTTCACTCAGCATGATTTCTTCCATTGCCATCCATTTACCCTCAAAGGCCACAATATTGTTGTTTCTAATAGCTGAGTAGAATTCCATTGCATATTTATACCAGAGCTTTTGGATTCATTCAGCCAGTGAGGGGCATCTGGGCTGATTCCCTAATTTAGCTAGTATAAACTGAGCTGCTATGAATATTAATTTTGCTGTGTCACTGTAATGTGCTGATTCTAACTCCCCTGGGAAAATACCCACAAGGCAGAAAAGAATATAACCAATCGCCCAAAGGACAAATCATCTTCGTTTTCTTAATTCATTTGAGAATGATATATACGCATAAATAATGTTTTTAGAAAAAATTTTCACATCAATTCTTATTAATCTGTCTTGCTGCTAGTAATGACTGCTTAGTGTTTTACTATAGAACTATTTAACCAATCTCCTAATTATGGAATTTGCAGGTCTTTCTGTTTGGGGCCTGCTTTCATGACTTTTTTTTTACTTGTTTGGTTGACTTTTTAAGTATATCTGTGAGATGATATTACTAAACCACAGTGTATGGGTTTTTAATCTTCCTTTTTAGTTTAAATAGAAAAAACTAAAATTTCCTCATTAAAAGCTAAAGTAATCCTCATTCATTCTGATCACACTCTCAATAACACCTAAGATTAACAAACTTTCTATTTTTTGTCAAATTTTTACCAAAAGAGACATGCAAAAATATTACTTTTAGTTATTAGGGTCACTCATCTAATAAGTATGTAATAATTCCTTGTCTGTTAACTCCATGTTCTTTTCAGTGCCCATTTTTTTTAAACTGCTTTTTTTTATTAAGAAGTTGTATTCATGTATGAACATAATTAAATTGATTTTCCCCTTAACCAACTTGTAAATCATCATTTGTTTTTAACTAAAGAATTTATACTTATAAAATAACTCATTTAGTTTCTCTAATTATTTATTTGCCTTTTTATTGTCTAAATCTTTCATGCAATCAACTTTTTATCTTTGTATTTTTAGTGTCTTTATTATTTTCCTACATTCAAAGGCAATATAATTTTAAAGGATACTGCCAAATTAAAATAGTAGAAACTCTGAAGCTACAAATAGCAGCCGGTGAAAAAATCAATGACAAATTTCCAGTTTCAAGCAGAAATGACATGGTTTAAAAAAATAGAACTCTACATGGCATCACTGTGAAGTTCCTTGGAGGATCTTGAAATAAAAACAGAAGTCCACTAATACCTCAAATGGGTTTTATTAAATTTATTTATTTACAAGTTGGACACTGACCCTTTCAAAAAGCACAAGTAGGAAAATCTTCCATTGTACCTAATTTGAAATTACTCCATTGAAGAGAAATGCATCCAGAAGGCAAGTTCTGCAGCATCATTGTCCTTTGTGAGCCAGTGAATCAGCTCTTTTCATGAGAGGGTTTCTCTGCAGGGAGATGAAAGCAGCCTCCTTTTCTCATCACATTTTTATAGCATGGTTCTCTTCTCAGGTGTCATTATTATCCTTGGATCTTGTTTAACATTTCTAATCTTACCCCTGTTTAATGGGAAAGCTTTCTGATTGATTTTTAGGACCTCTCTCTCCCCACTCCAGGCCCCCAGTACTGACTGAATATCAATATCAGGCCAAAGCAGAAACAATAGCCTCAGTGCTATCTGGAGGCACCAGAGGCTGATGCTGCCATGAACTCCGCTCTCAACAAAAAGATCACCCATACAACCTACTGGCACTTGCGCAGAACAATGGCTGTCCTTCTACACAACCAGGAAGCCCTCTATTTTTCCCATAAGTAAAGTGATTTGCCCCATTCACACCTCTGAGCCTCACACCCCTGCACTACCACTCACTGTGACTTTCTTAGGGATACTGTTGTTAGGGGACGGGCAGATGCAAATGGTGGGAACACAAGATCAAGAGAATAATTCTACAAAGTGTACCCATTGGGCTGACCCTTCTTTTCCAAAAAGTAATTTACCGGAAGCCCTGCCTGGCCTAAGTGAACAGAGCATTCCTCAGCAAACTCCCTATTACCTGCAGGAGAAACACAAGCCCAAAATAATGTCTAGAAGAGGAACCCAAGTTACCCTGAAGGGGAAGACTTCGTGATCAGATCTTGAAATTCAAGGAGATAAGAAAAATTCCTCCTAACCAAAAACAAAAAACAAAAAACAAAAACAAAACTCTATACGTATGTTTAAGAATCTAATCACTAGCAGTTACCATTGGCCAAGATGACCTAGAGTCATCAAGGCAATGAGGTCTTGAAAGTCTGGCACCATTTTGCTGTCAGTTAAAAGTTAAGGTGGACCTGGGCAGGTCTCTTTGGAAACCTCTCTGGGACCCCCAATAAAATGAGTGCAGGAGAGACACATTGTCCCTTTCCTTTCTGAAAAGACCCATTCTCTCCCTGAGAGCGTCCCTTTTCTCTTTTCCTATGCCTTCAATAAACTCATTTTGTTACTCTGAGCAACATGTCTGAAATCTGTCTGACTTGATCGCAAGAATTCGAGTGTGAAGGGGGTCTTTGCACTGCCTCAGTTTCCCAGAAAGCCCCAGTTCTGTTAACACAGGCAGAAAGAGGAAAGGAAAAGTTAGAGGATGGAGGGAAAAATTTTCCTGAGAAAAGAAAAAAAGAAATACAAAGATGCCAAGAAATAAGTTCCCAGAGAAGATCAGATGAGCCCACTGTGAATCTTTTCCATGTCAGCCCAGAAACTCCAAAGGCATAATGATCATCCTCATAATCCTAGAGGCTGTTCCCACACCTATGGTGACAAACACCCAAATACTAAACATCTTAAGTCAGAGGAGCTGGAGAGATGGCTGTGGGGAATGAACAAAGAAAACAGGAAAAGAGAGCAATGAGACTGATTCTGCTAGAGATAGCTCCAAGGCTCCACATACAAATATGAAATGAACCCAAAGTTGGACAGAAATTTCTCCAAATGAATGGAATAAACATAGCATAGCATATTTAATAAAATTGCAAAGGAGAGCACAGAGCCCAGCTATTGTAATAAAGGTTGACAATTCATCTCAGATGTTCCTTTTCATCTCCACTATTACTAGGACCTTTCCTCCTGCCACAGAGAACAGAAGAGAACAATGCGCTCAGGGATCTCCCTAGAAATTGAAGAAGAAATCAAACAGGCCCTGGGATTCCTTCAAAAGAGTCAAGAACAAATAGAATGCCATGGCTGGGCTGCCCAAGTATGAGTCAGATTAAAAGAAAGCACAGCAGCTATCTAAACACACAGGACAGAAACAAACAAAAACACAAGCCAAAGAAAGTCATAGAGCATGACTGCAAAGAAGCTCAAATAGAAGTATGAACTTATAACTGCTTGGTAAAGAACAATTTAATACAAGCTATCTGAAAACAAAAGCCAAAAAAAATTAATTGAAAGGTTACGCATCTAAAGAAAAACAACAACAACAACAAAAATAACTACTAAGAAAATCTAACTGATTTAGAAACCACAGAAAGAAAACAGACACTATTTAAATTTAAATTTATGGAACAGAGAAAGTTGGAGAGAACAATATTGAACTTTAAAAACGTTTTTAAAAGCAAAGATTTTAAGACAGAAAACCCAACACAATTGGAAAACAAAGATCATGCAACATAAAGGTAGTTGGCATCCCTGAAGCAGAGAAGCCAAAAAATGGAGTAAAAAATATGCTCACAGATATAACCCAGACCACAATAGGAGGAAGAGTTCATCTAAACTGGTAGAGCACGCTATATTTTAGAAAAAAAAATAAGCTGTAGTTGAATTATGGCTAGTGAACTTTAAGCTACTAATCTTCAGTGATAAAGAAAGAATATAACAGCATTCAGACAGAGGAAAGGCATCTCACTAATAAGATGGGGAATATCAGACTGACCCTAAACATTTCCTCAAAGCATTCAGTAGTAGATATCAATGCATCAGTATTCACAGTTTTCTAAGAGAAAGCAAGTGGGATTAAATACATACATAAAAAACAGTCATGATTAAATATATCTAATCTACGGTGATATATGTAACTAAATAGATATACTATAAATACATATGTGATTTATATATGTGCATGTATATATAAAATACACAATGTGTGCCATTAAACAAAAACCAAGGTGTGTGTGTGCGTGTGTTTCTTAATGGGAAAAAATACACAGATAATATGCTAACCCTGAACTCTGAAGGGCAAAAATACCTGGTAATGAGATCTAGCCAAAACAAAAATTCAATAAAATTTAAAATTCACTAACATCACTTCTGCTTTCAGTGGTATGTTGGCTAGAAACAACTCTTGAATTGCTTTGTTTACAAGATGCGCAAGAAATCTCCAAAGACCTAAGAGAAGGAGAGTGACCAAAAACTATTTCAAAAAAGAAAAGTCATGAGCTGAATCTTCAAGCGTAAGCAATCATTTGGTGAGGGCGAGTTCTCCTCAAGGGGGAGACGAGAAAATAGAAAAGCTAAAAACATATGGCTAGGAATTTTTCTAAGTATAGGAAAGACCAAAATCTGTGAATAAAAGAAAGAATTTACCTACAAAAATAAATCCACACCAACAGTACAGTGAAACTGCAGGAAACAAAATCAAAGAGAAAATCTCAATATCAACTCAAGAGATAAAGACACACTGCTCAAAGGAATAACTAGAATTGTAAATGATGCCTCAAAAGCAAGAAAGCAGAAAATATTAAATATCTTCAGACAGCTAAGTGAAATTCTGTCTTCTAGAATTGCAAACACAGAAAAAAAATCTTTCAAGAATGAGTGAAAGAAAGTTGTCAAATAAACAGAAACCAGGTTATCCAACACAGACGCGCAAGAGACTTACAAAACGTACTTTGATTCCAAACAATGCTTGAACTGAACTATTTGAAAAACAAGGATTTTCAGGCTTAACGTTGAAAAGAAAGAAGTGCGATTTAGAATGCATAAAATTAAAATAGAATAATACAGAATGGTTGAGAGAGGTGAAAAAATATGGTAGGCAAATATTAAACAAAATACCTATGTTAACATCAGATAAAAAAAGATTTAAGACAAAAGAACATTGTTAAATATAGAGAGGATTAGTACCTGGAAAAATGGGGACATGGAAAAACTTAACTTTATGTATATGTGTACTTAATTAAATAGCCTCAAAAATATAGAGTAACAACCAGCAAGAATCAGAATGAAAACATATTTTTAAATAAGACATAATTTATGTTATCAACAAAAAATACAGAACACCTAGGGAGAAAAATGTAAAAAACTAAAAGATGCACAATTATTACATGAAGAAAATTGTGAAAGTTGATTGAAAGACAGGAGTGAAGCTCTCATCTGCAGAGAGAAAGAAAATCTAAATAAATAAACAGATGAACATTGCTAGTGCATAAGAAATTTCAGTATCATAACATGTCAATTCTACCCATGTGGATCTATGGGTTCAACGCAATCCTGTAATTGTACATAGATTGATAAATAGGCTCAAAAAACTCCAATGCAATTCCAGTAGGTTTGTTTTGCTTTGATTGTTGTCATACTTAATGAGCTGATTCTAAAATATTTTTGGGAGAACAAAGTTCAAAGTTATTCAAGATCATTTTTATCAACAGTTGAAAAGACTCATCTTCCCACATATCAAGCTTTCCAAAAATGATATAATTAAATTAACAATGCACCATTCATTCAACAACAAGCCAATAAACCTATGAAGTCACAGAGAACCCAGGAAAAGAGCTGTGTAGATACAGAAACTTGATATGTTTAAAAAGTAGTTGACAGATAAATGGGAAGAGAATTTGCTAGTCAACAAATTGTGCCATCTCATTGATATTCCTCAGTATGGTGAGGAAGCAAGGATGGATTCGATCCTTACCACTACGGTATACAAAAGTCTAAATATGAAAAAAGAAAAAAAGATATTTAAACTGTTTAGAAGAAAATATAAGTATAATCTTTACCTTGTGTCTTAAAAGAAGACACAAAAATGTTTAAAACAATTAAACCTTATTAAAATTTCAAATCTCTGTTCTTCAGAAAAGCTACTTAAAAAGTGGAAACTCCAGACACAAACTTGAAGAATCTATTTCTTTTCTTTTCTTAAGGGGTGAGGGAGAGAGAGAGAGGGAGAGAGAATCAATGTTATTTAGCTTTTCATCTGGCCTTTGTTTCTCTGACATTTAGTTGTGTATGTGGTGTTTGGGTTTGAAACCGGGTCCTCACGCATGCCAGGCAATGGCTCCAAACTGCTGAGCCACCACTCCAGCCCCTTGAAGAATCTATTTCAATATTTATGATTGACAATATAATAAGCAGAATACGAACAAATGTCTAAATCAATGAGGAGATGATATAATAGAAAGAAAGTCAAAAGAGAGGAAAAGACAAGAGCCAAGCACATAATTATTAGTAGTACTCAAGAAGATACCAATTTAGTCCCATCAAGACACCATTTTATACCCACCAATCTGGGCCAAAATAAAAAGTCTGCCAACATCAGGGAGCATGTAGATCAATGGAAACTTTGGAACACAGTTTGACAATATTAATAAGTAAGCTGAACATTTGCAAATCTCTGAGCCAATAATTCAACAAATATACAATAGGTTGAACCATATTAATTTATTTATATTATGCTGATTTTAACCTAATAAACAGTCATTGAGAAGATGTTGTACACTTGAACCAAAAGGTACACTCAAGAATTTTTACCATAGTATTATTTATGAATGAAAAAATTGGCAGTGATGCAAAAAGGGAACAGATTGGTAAATTGTGGTATATCAGAGCAATAAAAATAAGTATGTCCTCTTATTAATTCATTAGGAAATGTATACCACATTTGACTGGGGAACAGCACCAAACAAATGTGGAGTGGTCCCTGTCTAAGAAAAGATGAAATGAAAGGACCAGGTTGAACAACCCTAATCCAAAAGTCTGAAATGCTCCAAAATCCAAAACTTTTTCAGTGCACTCATAATATCACAAGGGGAAAATTTCATACCTTGAAACTTTGCTTCATGAACAAAATTATTTAACATATTGTATAAAATTGTTTTTAGGCCCTGTATATAGATGTATATGAAATATAAATAGATTTCATGTTAAGATTGGGTTCCATCCCCAAGATACCTCCTTGTTACATGCAAATTCTCCAAAATTTGAAAGTTCTGAAACCTGAAACGCTCTGGTCCCAAGCATTTTGGAGAAAGGACTTTCAACCTATTCTTGTTAAAGTGAATGAAGCTGATCCGTACACGTACCCTGAATGAGATTCTTCTAGGGGTACAGATAAGAAAACAGCCCACTTTCAAATTGCTTCCTTGCATAACTCATCCAGTGTATAACCCACCCAACAACCAGAAAGACATAATAGTGTGCCAGTTTTACACCCTGGAAATAAAGATAATTATTTTGTGTAGCCTCCTTGAACTAATTTGTGATGCAACTGGACAGAAGCTCAGACTTGTAGACCAAATTCCATTCACTTGAACAAACATCCTTCAGACTGAGCTTAAATTCATTTTTAAATCCTTCAGTGGCTCATGCATCATGTGGTTTTGATTACAGCTAAAAACCACGTCCAATGAAATGGTTCTGCACAAAACATAAAACTACAATGAATTAAGGAGGAAAGGGAGCCCAGCAGAGGGAGAAGTTAGTCACAAGATCTCACTGGAAGAGAGAGGAGAAAAACATTGTAAGTTTAGAATATCAAGGAAGCTGAAGCAAAGTATATAATTAGTCTGTCGCCCTTGTCCTTGTAAACAAAGGGCTTTGAAGTAAGGGTAAAACTCTATTATGCCTTTGGTGTACTGGGGCAATCTCACAGAGGAGGAGACTTTCCCAGAAGTATTTTAAGGTTCCTTGTTAAGCACTGAAATAAAAGATAGTACAGTGTTCTCACAATGAGCTCAAATAAAGCATGAGTCAAACCTAGGAGAGTAAATTACCAAGTATCAAGTACAGTCACAGGTGATCCAGGGCTTTCAAACGCCAAAACTCCCTCATCCGGAAGTTTTTGCAAAGTTTATGTTATTTATATATTGAGAAAACGGAATAAACAAACTCTCTTTCTCCCTTCTTTCTTTTTTATTTTTTGCTTCCTACTGAAAAAAAAAATTTGTTTTTCTTTCAATGTTTATCCATTAAAAATTTATTTATCACTTACTCTGTCAAACGTGGTGCTAGCAACTGGTGTTAAAATGATGAATACATTAGCCAGGCCTGGTGGCACATGCCTGTAATCCCAGCAACTCCGGGAGGCTAAGTCAAGAGGGTAGCAAGTTTAAAGCCAGCCCCTAATTTACCGAGGTCCTAAGCAATTTAGTGGAGCTGTGTCTCAAAATAAAAAATAAAAAAATAAAAAGCACTGGGGATGTTGCTCAGTGGTTAAGCACCCAGGATTCAATCCCTGGTATCAAAAAAAAAAAAAATTGTTGGAAAAATTATGAAAAGGTTCTACTTCTAGAAAATATTAGAACTTATCATAAAGTAACAATGCTTTTTAAAAAATAAAATTGGTACACAAATAGAAATTTAAATCAATGCCATAGCATGGTAAATCTTTTTAAAAAGACTAATATATTACAAAATATATGACATAGTAACCTTTTCGGTTCAAAGGTGGAAGAAAGAGTGATTTAGCAAGGGTGTTAACCACCTGTATTTGGAAGTTTCAGAAAAAGATAAATTGAAACCTTATACAATACTCAAAAGTACACACTAAGTAGATGAAAATCTAAAATAGACTAAACTTAATTTTAGAAATACTAGAAGAGATGATTGATCTCATTAATCAATTACAACAGACTATTGATGAAACCAGTGGGAATAAAGTAGAATCCCACAGTTTTGAAATTATAAAGCATTGTTTAGAGAAAGAAAAAAGATGGCATTAGAAGATACATAAACCAAATCTGAGTGAGGAAAATATAAGGACAATAAGCCAGAGGAATACCTGTAATCGCCAAGCCCCTAATTATACTATTGGAAAAGAATTTGGTGGGCAATTTACACAAGGGAAAATAGATATGAATAAAAATTCATTCTTACACTGATCCCTAAAAATAGCAAATTAAATAAACCTTCATATACCACTGTACATGTACTAAATTTGTAAGCATAGACTACATGGAGCCAAAGAGAATACAACATTGGACATATCAGCTGGCATCACAGGACCTGTATGTCCCTTTGGAAAAGAAGGCAGGCCACAGACAGTAGGAATCATTGAGACGGACAGCAGGTTGAACTCCCTTCTGGCTCAGCCATATTACTATTTAGAAATTATTCTAAGGTTATTAAAAGCATGCCTGGCACGAAGGTGATGTTTAATATGCCATGATATTTCAAAAGAATAACATGTTAGGGTAATCAAGACACCCTCAGACACAAGAATGCTCCTGCCACAGAAGAGTGAGACCAGTGCCTCAGCTCCACCTGGGATCTGGGACTCAGACCACCTGTGTTACTGTGTGCCACGGTCGCAGATTTCAAGTATAAGATGGACACCATGTCCAAGGCCATCCTGTGGATGCCATGAGTAGCTCCTGACAATTCATAACGTGAAGGCCACCAACTTCACCCCTAGTGCATGCAAGAGAGTCTCCTCACCCCATATTCAGAAGAATTTCACCCACTCCAGTCTTCATCAGATCAATTCAATAAGGTCTTGTTCAGTGCTGTCCACTGGAGGAAGCAGCAGGGCACAAGCTCTACGCCAGACAGAACTGGGGCTCAGCAAGGCCCTGCTCCTCCCCTCCAATGGGCCTGGGGAGATCGCTTCTCTTTCTAACCTCTATCCTATATCTGTGAAACTGGGAATAAGGATGCCTGCCAGGGGTCTAAAAAGACTAAGACAAGGATTTGATCTAAAGTCCACGATCATCTGGAAGAGAGAGGACAATAAGACACCATCCAGCTTGGCTGATGTGACAGAAGAACAGATGAAAAGGGAGACTGTGCCCTTGGTCCCACCCTGAGTGCAGCACACTGTTGAACTTGCACCTTGGGTCTTCTCTAGCAGCCTGATCGCTAAGGATGGTCCTTTTCCAGATAGGTAGGCACTGGTGCACTCAGGAACAGAAATGACTCTTCCTGGAGCCCCAGCCTTAAGTCTAAATTATTTTAACAGGAGCTTAGAGAGGCTGCCTTTGCTAAAAGCATTGGCTCCTTATCTAGACCCTGCAGGTGTCCTGAGGGTAGCTGAAAGCAGGATTAAAGCCTGGTATCTCTGTCTTCTTTTTCTATCTGTCTCCTTTATTTCTTTAAACTTTAGGTCAGGTCCCTGCTCAGCTCTGTATGTAGGCATGCTAATCATTTACGGAGTGAGTACTCATCTAAAAACTAGTAATTCAAGATTCATTAGTCCTAAACTTGCCTAAACTATCTCACCTCTCCCTTCAAGACTGAGACCAGATTTGCAGGGCAAGCTTTTAGACCCCTGGAATGGCACTTCAAAGTTTTCAGTCACTGTCTTACACCTTCCAGGAAAGGCAAGAGCAATCATCTCATGGAAACGGAATTGTCCCCATGCAGAATCACAGCTCTGACAGATAAACATCCTGAGCAACAAGTGGAAATTGCCTTCTCCTCGGGTGATAAGAACTACTCCGGAACTGACTTCTTTCAGAACCAGAACTGAAAGAATGATTCACCGGACCACAGCTTGAATAAGACGGCTTCATTATGCATACCTCTCACCCCCTGCCCTGATTCTTCCTCTATTTTAACCTGAATCTCTTACCAGCAACCGGAAGCCAGGGCTGAGATGCTGGGTCTCACGTTGCCTTCCCCACACAGCTGTGTTGATTCAAATTGCCTTTCCTGCTTTTGCGCCATTATCTATTCTGCTTGGTTTTTTTAGAACGTGGCCAGGCCTGATTAGTTGGGTTCCATAGTGTGACAGTTGCTAATGAGGAAAGTTCAGATGAGCTAGTGTGACTGCCCACCTGGGATGAACCTGGATCCCTGCCATGGGACAACCGAAGTCAGACCCACACAGGTGGCACCGCTCGGGTGAGTCCTTCGGAGAAGCCAATGGCAGACACCAAGGGGAAGATACCAAGCAGGGAGAGCAGAGCATGCAGAAAGCAGAAAAGGCTCAGCTGACCTCAAAGCTCTCCTTAAAGGGACCTCCAGGTGACAACACCAGTATGCACCTCCATCTGGCTGGCTCTCATAAACAACCTCAACCTCGCATAGACTCTCTTGGAAACAAGTCTTGACGTTGTTTCTGCCTCTGGTCTGGTCTCTTGAATCACTGTGATTATGAGTTGTTTCATCTTTGTTTTAACCTTTCTTGTGATTTTAAAAACCCAGGCCTATCTAGATCAGAGTAAATAACTACAGCAAGAGAATTCCAGGGTATTTCCAACAAGACCCACATTCAAAAGTAGGAAGGAACAAGCTTCCCAAGCAAAGAAAAGATCTTTGCTTTTTTTGTTTCACAGACACCGCACAAATCTACCATCCTAAATAAAATCTTCCAGTCTTAGTCTTTTGATGATCCTGTCATTTTCTCTCCAAGATGCTGGTAATAATTTCAGAAAAAGAGCAACATAAAAAATTTTGTTTGCTTGTGTTTGTGTGTGCGTGTGTGTGTGTGTGTGTGTTGTTTTGTTCTTATTCTGGCAAACAATGCAAAAAAAATAAATAGAAAATCAGATGCCTTGCTTTTGAAACTCAGGCATTTTTTTTTCATACCTTCAGAAGATTTGGGCATTCTTACATCCAGACTGTGATACAGGACACAAAGGATATTCGCAGCCAAACAATACTCTAACCTCTTTACACAGGCGTTCCCTTGCTGTCCTTCAAAGCTGTTTTCATGTCTTCTGGTTTATGTAGTCACTTGTACTTAGGGAGAAACCAGTGGGGAAACAAAGCTACAGTTAAAGAATTAGAAGCAAATGCTCTGTGTGATAATGAATAGGGAAAAACAAACAAACCCCAAACTGCCCAGCACACACTAGCCCTCAAGACACAAAAAACATGTTTGCTTTTCACTAATTAGATTTATGCCCCACTTTTCCTGGATCACTGTTCTAGATAAACTGAGACACACCCAAATGACCTGCAGTGATCTTATGGTGACCTGATAGTTTCCTTCCCAGGGTCTAGGGCAGAGTGACACCTGGCAGCCAGAGCAGCCCAGGCCAACCTTGAGCACCCTGCCCGCCCGGCTCCAAGTTTAACAACCAATAGACAGATCGTCAACTTTGCCTTCTTATCTATCTATGTAAATGGAAGTTGGAGTTTTCTCCAATTGTATTGATAGGCTCTCAGGTCAGAGCCTCAGATCATCACAAAGCCATGGACACCTGCACTAGGATATGCCTCTAGCTAGAGGGAGGAATTCAGCCCTGAAAGTGATCATGTGGCCTGATCATAGGAAATAGGCAATTTCCACATCAGTGCTGGAACATTATTCAAGAGTTCCCACACTGTCCTGAGGACCTCCACCCTGCCCCCGCCTTTGTGGGTTTCTGAATGGAGCTCTCCTGGGGTGGTCAGCTGCCGGCATGCAGAGCAGAAAGCTCACTGGTCAGCAGGTAGGCATTTAGTAGTGCTCCCCCAGTCCCAGTTCTGACCAGTTGGTCATGAGGATGCACTGACCCCAGAGATCTCTAGCCACAGGAGCACTAGGCTCATTTGCAGCTTCATTAAGTATTAGCATGCCAATGAGCACGGCATGCTATGATTGTCACCTGGTGCTAAGCAAGAACCAACAGGCTGTAACCAATGTCTGCACCAAGTCCTATGGCCTGTGCAGGACATACCATCAGGAGGATCTAAGCAGGGACAGGCTGCTGGCCATACCTGAGTCTCATGGCCCAGCTTCTTCCACCAGAAGAATCTAAAAGTTGACTAAGGCTAACTAAGGTCCTGGGACGCTGATGTCAATTGAGAGTGACCAGCATGCCAGCAACCTAGAAGCTGCACCATGTCCAGGAAATCTGGCATCATTGGACCAGTCTGTATACTCAAAGAGACCACAGACATGTAACTAAAAGTCATAGTTCTGCCCTTAAAGAGAGTCCTGCCTATACACCATGAGAAACTGTCTGCCAAGAACTAGCAAAAGTCTGATCCAGGAGGCTACTTGGCCACTTGGACCCTTGAGCACCCCATGAAGAATGGCCCAGAAGCACCAGCTTAGCCTCCCAGCCCCAGCCTAAGTCTAGTCCACATGGAGTGAAGATGTTAAACATGTTCTTAGGAAGGCCACATTCTAATGAATGTCTTTCCTTCCACCCAAGTGGGTTAAGCACATTTCTCCCATAGAGAGTGGCACCTGAGGTCCAGGCTGTACTAACTAAAAGTCCCAACACACCCAAAGTGTGGTTTTGTGTCCTGAGGCTGGAATTGGATTTTCATAGATACAGCCCCAGGCTGGGCCAGACTAACACTCATAGGCTGAACTGTCTTTCCCTAAAACTCCTATGTTGAAGTCCTAACCCCCAGCTCCTCAGAATGTGATCTTATTTAGAAATATGGTCTTTGCAGATGTTGTCGTTAAGATGAGGTCATGGCAGAGTAGGGTGGGCCCTAATCTGATATCGTGATGTCTTTTTTTTTTTATTGGTTCAACATAGTCTTGCACATTGGAGGGAATCATTACATATTTGTGCTTACATAAGTATTATCAAAGTAAGTTAAGCCTGATCTTTGTCCTCTAGTTTCCATATATGAGGCCCTTAAGTCTCTACATTTGGGATGTTTCACTCAGTATGAGTTTTTCCATTTCAAACTGTTTAGCTACAAAAGCCATGATATCATTATGATATCATTCTTTCTAATAGCAAAGTAGAATACCTTAGTATATATATGTCTCAGATTTTGTATCCATTCATCTAGTGAGGGGCATCAGAGTTGATTCCATAGTTAGCTATTGTACATTGAGCTGATCTAAACATCGATGTAGCTGTGTCTCTGTAGTATATAGTATGCTGATTCTATCTGGGAAAATACCCAGGAGTGGGATAGCCGGGTCGAATGGTGTTTCCATCCCTAATTGTTTGAGGAATCTCCACATTGCTTTTCAGAGACACACTGTTGGTGGGACTACAAACTGATGATATCTTCTTAAAATAGAAATTTGGAGACGGAGACAAATATAGAGGGAAGATGATGTAAAGAAATGCAAGATTAGGGCTGGGTGTGGTGGCACACACCTGTTATTCCAGTGGCTCTGGAGGCTAAGGCAGGAGGACCACAAGTTCAAAGCCATCCTCAGCAATTTAGTGAGGTCCTAAGCAACTTAGTGAGATCCTATCTCAAAATAAAAAATTAAAAGGTCTAGGAATGTAACTCAGTTGTTAAGTACCCCAGGTTCAATCCCTAGAAAGATAGAGAGAGAGAGGAGAAAGCAAGGTTAACAGCCATCTATCTACAAGTCCTCAGAGAAACTAGCTTTACAGAGACTTTGATCTGAGACCTGCAGCCTCCAGAATTATGAGACAGCATTTAGACTAAGTCACTTTGTGGAATTTGTCATAGCTTTGTGAGCAGACTCATACACTCTCCATGGGCAGCAGTGATGCATCCTTGCTACCTTTCAGGTCAATGGCAGAATGGCAGTCCTCACCTTTGGAAAGTCTCTTTTGATTAGAAATTTTTACCCACAAGCAGGAGCACAGCACAATTCCAAATGAAACAATATTGATAAACAAATCTCAGCCATTTGTTCCAGCACCCAGACGCCATACTAGTGACACTAGTTGCTTTTATTCATAAAACCCACTTATAGGTCATCCTACCTATAAAACTCCTTTCACAACATGCCCAACATCAATCTGTTAACATAATGTTTTAACATTTGAACTTTCAGGGTTCCCCTCAATATAAAGCTATTCTGCTATTAATTAAAGAAAACACAACTGTAACAGCTTGTCAGATCATTGAAGACTTTTTTCCCAAACCTGACCTTGAGAAGGATCAGGCACCTGACTCTTTTTTCTTTTTTGAGAGAGAGAGAGAAAGAGAGAGAGAGAGAGAGAGAGAGAGAATCAACTTTATTTTTCATCATTTGTTTCTCTGACACTTAGTTGTATACATGGGGTGCTGGGGTTTGAACCCAGGTACTTGTGCATGCCAGGCAAGCGCTCCAACCACTGAGACATGGCTCCAGCCCAGACACTTGAGTTTTGACCTACTGATTCCTGTGAATACCCTGAGCAGAATCTTACACCAAACAAATGATGAGCTGTAATTTGTAACTATACAAAACAGCAACAATAACAACAACAAAATATCAACCTCAGACAACATCCCAAAGAAGTAAGAGCTAATTGGCTTGTGAGGCTTCATACCTATAATTTTTTTTTTTTGCAATTTCAGAGAAGTACAGAAATTGTGTCTTGCACATTGTTTGCAAAAGGAAGTTGTTCATTAACACCAAGTTCAGCTTTTAGCATCTGAATGCAGTGGTGGATGAAAATAGCAAAGAAATATGAGATATTTCTAGTCAACATCAAAATGGGCAAATCCCAAAAGGCCAGAGAATAGCATATATCTAAAGAACAGAAAAATGCCTTCCCGTATTTTCTGTTGCTATTACACTTTTAAATTTGGAAATAATGAATTTGATTGATTTATAGTTATAATGAAATATAAAAGTGAATATGTAAGATCATGTGGCTCACGGCCACTGGTTACTAGATGAGTCTGCTCAGGATCTATCCAGGAAGACGATGTAAAAGATCAGAGATTTGAAATACAGGAATCTCAGCCTAAGAGTTTGTTCCTGGGAATATTGAAAAAGAAAAAAAAAACCCCAGCAATTTTCAAGATGCTGTTTTGATGGACTAGAATCTAAGGTTGATTTCCAGAAGTAAATAATGTAGAATGAGATTCAGCCTGATTGGGGGTGGGCTTACTAGGGCTCCTCTAATGGTGTGGGGGTGGACTTCAACTTGGCCAAGTGCTAAGTGTTAACACTGAGTTGGCCTCAGGGACTTGCTCTGAGGCAACAAGCCAGCAAAAAAGCCTCTGTCAAGACACTAAATTCTTTTAGATTTCTAAAACAAGGAGTGTGTCTTACCACCATGGCTGTTTAAAACAAGAATGCAATGTTTGGATGCAGTGTTTCGTGTGTGGGAGGGATCTGGGGTACGTATCACTGGATTCTGGGGCACAATGTACACAGCAGAAGGACATCCCCAGCATAGTTTTGTTATTTCCATCAAAACTCCTGGCCCATGTTTAGCAGTTATTGGTTTTTAGGACTATGATGTCTTCATCAGTCAGTTCTCTGTCACTCTAATGAAATACCTGAGATAATAAGCTTATAAAGAGGAAAGGTGTATTTTGACTCACAGTTTTGGAGGTTCCAGTCCATGGCTTTGGGCTGTGGGGAGGCAGCACATCATGAGAGAAGCATGTGAGGGAGAAAAACTATTTATATCATCATGAGCCAGGGACAAAGAGAGAGAAAAAGACCAGGGTTCAACACTCTTCTTCAAGGACTTGCCCCCAAGTACTCCCACTAAGGCCCTAATTCTTAAAGTTTCTGCCACCATCCAATAACACCATCCTGGTGACCAAGCTTTTAACACATAGGCTGTTAAGTAACATTTAAGATACTACTTGTAGCAAAGTCCTTGTATTAATCTACATTTCAATCTTTCTCCACTAGTCCAATCTTCAGTAAGATTACCCAAACTCAAAAAGCTTGTGTCATCTTTCATTAACAGAATAAGTGATCAGAGTCCTGTCTAGTTGGGATGAAGAGGTTAGCTGTCACCGGAGATGAGATTCAGAACAAGAGATCAAGATTTTTTTTTCTGGAGTGGAAGGGGACCAGAGATCAAATCCAGGGATTCTTAAGCACTGAGTCATATCCCCAGCCTTTTTTGTATTTTATTTTGAGACAGGATCTCACCATGTTTCTTAGGGCCTCGCTAATTTGCTGAGGCTGGCATTGAACTTGCAATCCTCCTACCTCAGCCTCCCAAGCTGCTGGGATTACAGGCATGCAGTACCATACCCAGCAAGATAAAGATTTCAGTGGATGTAGGAAAGGAGGCAACAGTGGCCCCTAGAAAGGTTGCTGTTCCATAATTTCAGGCATATGTTAGGGAACAGTGTCATCCAAAGCCCATGGGGTATGGAGTATGGGCTCAGCCACTGTAGTTAACATCAAAATGGGTGAATCCCAAAAGGCCAGAGAATAGCAGATATCTAAAGAACAGAAAAATGCCTTCCAGTATTTTCTGTTGCTATTACACTTTTAAATTTGGAAATAATGAAGTTGATTGATTTATAGTAATAATGAAATATAAAAGTCAATATGTAAGTTCATGTGGCTCACAGCCACTGGTTACTTGATGAGTCTGCTCAGGATCTATCCAGGAATACTCCTGAAAACATTATCAATTGTCATTTACCTGCCTAAAATGAACAGGTCCCAACTTTGACGCAGAAGCCCTGCTCCAGGAAACTTCCTCAAGAGAACCAGGATTGGTCCTGCACGAACCAGGCTGTGTACTTCTTGCATCATGATGTTATTTATGACAGTAAAAACTATGAAGTACCTTCAGGCCCAACATAAGGAAATGGTTGAATACCTGATGAACTATTATACAATGAAAACATTAAATAGCAAGACCGTAGAGCAACATTTAAAATGTTGAACTTCAATGTCAACTGTGGTTTTAATTATGTAAAATTACTGTCTTATATATCCTCAATGATGAGAAAAGATCACAAATGTAGCAGATGAATTAGCACAATGAAATTTTAGATTTTGAAAAAATCATATAGTTATAGTGCTGCTTGTACAATAAATAAAAATCTACAGGAAAAATAAAAATAGAGTTGAAATAATTCTATACATACGCTTCTATATAAACTAATTCTCCCAGCAATAGAATTGTAATGATTTATAAGTATGAAAATACAGGTAATGGGTATTATTTATCCATTATATTGTTTTAAATGTTTTTCTGTTTGAAATTTTCATTATAAAATGTGTTTAAAGAAACTATAATCATAAAATAATAAGATGAAGATCTTTTTAAGAAATAAATAGAAAACAGACACACTTCCTTCTGCTTACAAATCTTGCCTAGTTCTTATTCATTAAAAAACATTTGTTGCAGGCCTTTTATTCACTTGGTCAGATGGGTTGTTTTGCAGTTTATGCCAACACTCATTTCTATAATGTAAAGCAAAGAATTCACACATTATCATTGGAGAACAGAAGGAAGCTATAAAAAGTAGGTCAGTTTAAAGACATTCACCCAGAGGGGCCTGGCCTTAATGTTTCCACTGTAATTGAGTAAGAGATGCAAATATATTCACAGCATATACCCTCTGGGGTTCTGCTCTAACCTAGTCATGCAAACCAGAAACCTAGAGCTGCCCTTGCCTCCCTGCCCCTCATGATCCTTCGCCCATGTTCCAGATGTCTGCAGCATTGATTTCTACCGTGCCAAGCACTACGGCCAGATAAGAAAACATTTCTGACTTATGTGGGGCACCACTGCCAGCACTTTGTGTGAAATAACCACTCATTCCTTGCAAACACTCTCGTCTTATAGGAAAGAAAATCCAACCAAAAAAATTGCCTAAATAATTCAATTAATGAGTGACAGAGCTGGGATGTGAAGCCAGTCAGGCAGCTCCAAATTCTACACACAAACCACTTATGTTCTTCCTACTCTGTTGCTGTTGTAAGCAGTGCCACAATGAATAAATGTGTGTAAATACCATTCCTATTTGTGTGGGGATATTTGTAGGTACATCCCCAGATAAGGTTTATAGTGCATATTTGGTTGTTTTTCTCAGAACACACTCCAATTCTTTGAGGGCAGGGCAAGCATTTGTCTTGTTAACCCAGCAGAGATAGAAAAGTTTGCACTTTATTCTATCTATCCTTTCTTTATTCATTCAACAAATATTTATTGAACACCTGCAGCTTTCCAGGCACTCTTCTGGGTGCTGGGGAGTACAATGGTGAAGAAGTCAGGAAAATTTCCTGCTCTCATGGATCTTACAGACTAGGGTAGGAACCAGAGGTAATTTACAAATTAGTAAATCTGTGGAGTGTTATAAATGATGAATACTAAAGAGAAAAATAAGATGAAGAAGGACAGGGCACAGGAGTTAACATTTTCTAAAAGCAGAC
The DNA here is from genome assembly GCA_004027875.1 of Aplodontia rufa. Taxonomy (NCBI): domain Eukaryota; kingdom Metazoa; phylum Chordata; class Mammalia; order Rodentia; family Aplodontiidae; genus Aplodontia; species Aplodontia rufa. Next base: position 40,576 of record PVKS010011130.1, read on the forward strand.
ATCAAATAAATAAATGAATAAAATATTTTAATAAAGGTGTTTTTCTTATGGCAATAAAAAATTGTGAAAAAAAATTAAACTTAGGAGTCCAATAATAGGGAAAAGATAGTCCAGATAACTCCCCCTCACTGAGCTGTTGAACTTAATGAGCTGACATATATAAAAAAGAACAATGCTTGGGAATCCATCTTTTCATGGGAAAATTGGTTTAGTTCCCCAAAACAAAACTTTCATATTTAATGCACTATTCTTAAATGGAAAACCATCCACCCACACACCAGTGCACCAACAATTCATTAAGAGCAGAAGTCTCACTTGTTCATTCCTGATCTTAAAATTCTTGTAGTCAAATTTTCAACTGAAATTTTTCTGATCCTGATACCACATGGAAAAGAAAATATTTCCTTTAACATTTATTCTATTGTGAGAAAGAAAGTAAGGATATTTTGGATGAGGATTCAGCAAAATGATTAAGTTCAATGTCAATTGCTGAATCTCTTCAAACAGAAGAATTTGTCAGCAGGAAAAAACCTTACGTGGAAAGTATGGACCTTAAATCAGGAATAACAGACACAGTATGGCAGACCCACTGCTGAGAACCACATTCCCAGGTGTGAAAGTTTATCTAGTGGCATCAGAAATAAAGACAATGGATCTCATAAATAAGTAATTAGTTTTACTTTATTAAAATATATGTCTATGGGACTTTACTTAAGTGGTCATACAAATCTGATTTGAGCAATTCTATTAATCTGCTTAAGAAAGCCTTGTGGATGTAATCAAAGCACCGTTCTAAAAAAATCACGTAAATTAACACTAAAAATAAGACATGAAAGAGTAATGCTGAGTTCACATGTCTCACGCACTCTGTACAGTCTCATGCTACAGAATCAGTAGCTGGAATATTCTATCTATGCATTAAATACATTTGATGTTTTGTCACTTAAACCTGAGAATTTGCAGCTCGTTTTTCAAGATAATGCCCAAAACACCAGTTTAAGCTTAAATTGCATTTGAGGGGAGATTTTTTTTAATTATCCCTTTCCTGACAAGATTCTACTGTCTTAATATTGCGCTGGTCATGACTTTGGTCCTTAGGGCAGGTTCTGATGTAAACTAATCTGACTTTCCCAAATCCCCTGCAGTGTGAACGTTTGCACCTGCCAGGAGCCAGGACAGGCAGAAAGACCCTGGTCCCTCTCCAGCCCTCACTGGATCACTAGGCAGAAGCAAGGCAAGCACTCACCGGGTGCCGGAGTCTGCAGAGCCAGTTCTTCCAGAACAAGGCTTGGAACTGGTACTTAGCGTTCCTCATCCCTGCTGCGTCTTGCTCTTGGTCAGGAAGTCAGACTGTTAGGACAGAGCTTCTAGGACGGTGCTTCTATCTGCCAGAGCTCGGGAGAGGCATGTTGCCTGTTAGTCAATTGTAACAAAAGTGAGTGATGCAAGAGAAATTACTGGTGACTGAATAAGGAAGGCATCAAATGTCCCCTCATGTTTTGCATCTGCTGAAAAATCTTTTCTTTAGATTTTCCATTTCGTGTAGGGTTAGGTTCCAGGAGTCTGCCTTCTGGGTCCTTCCTGGGTAAACAGAGTGCAAGCCCACATTTTCTGAGATTCCACACAACTGGTGCATACAAGTAGAAGTGAGGCCCCCATTCGTCATTGACTTTCCTTTCCCCTTGATATTAACTGGAAGAAATTATTCCTTCTCTTTCCTGAAACATCAGCTATCATAATATTTGGTGAACCACAGCACAGACTTGGGAAAGGAAAAGATGGAAGCAGTGGTCTTGCAGAGGTCCTGGAATGGGTAGCTCAAGATCCATTTTGCTGCTGCACCCCCACTTCTTAATCCACTGTCACCATTTCCCCCCTGACACTGGGATATGTTTCAGAGAGTACAGGGAAAAAAGAGTGAGCAACTCTCCAGAGGGTGCTGGGTGCAGACATGGCAGGGCTCAGCAAGACTGTCAGTTGCCTCTGAGTCCTGTGTGATCCCTGCCCACCTGGCACAATTCATTCAGCTGGGTGCTGGTGGCCCCATCACCCCAGAGGCCAATCTTTCCTGACTTCCTATGGCCCCCAGCTGTGGTCAACAGGACCTCAGGCAACCCGATCTTGTGGAACTCCATTTCAAAAGCATTTTTCACAAGCTGTGAATGCTCTATAAATGGCTTTTGCAACAGGAAACAAAGACACACTGGCTTCAGCAAAGGAATTGACTCAATTATTCTGTAAATGTACTTTTTAAAAGAACATAAATTTCATTTTATTACATAATTGTCAACACTAGAGTGAAGGCCACTACTTGGTGAGGTGGTGACCAGCACACAGAAAAGGGGTTTGTCTGATCACCTCATGATTTTCTCCCTTAGGCCTTGCCTCCTCAAACACCTCATAGGGACACCGAAGAATCACCACCATTGTTCTTGTGGCAGGTAACACATAGAACACTTTACATCACAAGGGGCCGTCATGATATTTTTTAAATAAACCAATAGGTGATTGATTGATTATAAGGATCTGACTAACACAGTTATGGCAAGTTCCAAGATCTGCAGGCGAGTCAGCAAGTTAGAAACACAAAAGAGCCAAGAGTATTGTTCCTAAGGACCAGTAGCTTCAAAACCCAGAAAAAGCCGATGGTTCTGTCTGAGTCTGAAAGCTGAGGTCCCAGTGTGAGGATCATCAGACAGGGGACTTCTTTCTTACAGGGGATTTTTGTTCTTTTCAGATCTTTGATTGAAAAGGCCTACCCCATTAGGGAGGGCCACCTGATACACTCAGTCTACCTACTTAAATATTTATCGCACCCAAAATAACTTCACAAAAACACCCAGATGTTATTTTACCAAGTGTCTTGGCACCCTGTAGCCCAACCAGCTTGTACATTGAATTAGCCATTGCAAATCCACCTTTGTCAACTTGGCTCCTGAACAAATCATTAAACCATGCTAAATTTCCAAATAAACACAATAACAAGGTCACGGTTCCACCAAATGTAATACCACTATTCTGTATGCAACTGTAAACACACTGTCCCTTCTCTGGAGAGGTGAGGGCCATTTGAATCACATTTACTCTTTTCTTTGATATTCTATAACTTAAATACTGTCATGTAAAGTTCAGAATACTTAAACACTATAATGTAATTACATCGCATTACATGATCAAGTGATAGGAAGGAGGACAAAAAAGGATATTTGCTACACACACAAACATGTTCACAACAAAATAAGTAGGAAATACTTATGATAACTGTAGTTCTCATTTCTATAGCTAGTCCTATAATCATAGCTGAAATTTATGGTTGCCTTTTTCTGCTTCCCTAATCCCATTCCCTTCAGCAAGCATCTAAGACTGTTTTGTGTCCTTACCTGATGGGATGAGCCACACCTTTATTCCTGAAGGATATGGCTATTAGAATCCTATCTGGATTGGATTGTTGTAGCTTTCCACTGACCTAACCACAGGAAATAGTAGTACTGAGAGATGCCCTAAGGAAGTACCTGTATTTCAGACATTCTTCTCCTTACCTCCATTGTGGTGTAATTTTGATTTCATAGTTGCATTATGGTTAATTGGACCCCTCTTTTCTTTGGTGATCAAGGGTCGCCACCTGACCTCTCTCACTCTGTTATCCAATTCTTCCCAGTGAACTTAGGTTGAGTGACTGTGGTTCCCACTGACCTACAGTAAAGAACAGGAAAGAACAATCACAGAGCTCTCCAAGGAAGCTAGGACTCCCCTCTCAAATTTATTTCTCAAGTTGTGGTCAGAGATATGTTTTCTGGGCCTTCCAAATATAAGCGAGTGGGCTTTAACTACAAAATCATTCTAACATTTCAAGCTCCCTGTGTTTTTCAATATCTTTCTGTTCCTTAAACCAAGGCAGGTCTAGCATTTCTAGCTTGTTCAGTGTGGGCCATCTTTTGGTCCATGTTTCAACCAACCAACAAACCAACCTGATAGAGTCCTTCCTCACTCCCTGAGCTGCAACACTAAATACAGAATATCTATTTGGTAAGTCTATATCAATAAATTTGATGAGTTCAAGTTTATCTTTCTTCTTCCATTATTCCACATCTTTAGTATCTACTTCCACACATGTTCCTTGGATTTCTGTCTGTGTAAATTAGAATAATTGAGTTGTCATTTTTGAATCAAGCACATCTCCTTATGGATTGCGATTTTACCTCACCTCAAGGGGCCCACTTAGACTTGATTATAGTTACAGGTCTGGAAGAAAAGAGGAATGGTAGGAGGTAAGTCCTGAGGAGAAACTTGGAAACTGCCCTGGGTGAGTCCATTGCAGTTTCTTCAGGCAATCGAGAGTAAACACACTCAGAGCACTCAGAGGTACAGGTAGGAGTCACTTCCAATGGAGCTGGGAGAACTCTTCTTCTGGCAAAGAATTCAGAGGTACAGAATTCAGGGGTACAGTGTCTTCAGCATCATCACAGTCTTCCTATCCCAATGCTAAGTGTTCTACTCCCTTCTAGTCAGTGCTCACACTTCGACAGCAGGCATCCCTCAAGGCTGAAGGTTCAATTTGCACTGAACTTCACCCAATTATAGGATGATATCTGTTTTCCAGCAATCTCAAGCCCCTATGGCTACATAAGATAAAGGTCTCTTTAAGGGCACACAAGATCTCATTTATGCAACACTTAAGCTAGGAATTTGATCCCTGAATTCATCCATTTATTTTTTTCTACTTTGTCCAGTAATATTAGGAGCAAGATAATCTTGTTATACTTGTTAGCTTGATGAAAAGCCTTCAGAGCATTGCATGCACTCACTCAGACCCTTGTTTCTTCTATGTATATGACAAGGAATATTTAATGGTGATATTTTGTGCATTGCCATTGCCAGTTCATGCTATGGATTATCGGTTTTGTCTACTCTATTGAAAATGAAGTCATTAGCATCTTTAAATATAATCAGATTAGAATCAGCCATAAACCCAGAACCTATTTTTTAAAAGTCATCCTGAAAATTCTATTCCTTTAGAATCATTATTGGTACAAAAATTCGTATTATTCAGAGTTCTAAAAAGAAACAGAATCATATACATTTATTTGTATGAAGAGATCCACTACAAGGAATTGGCTATATAGTTTTGGAGCTGAGAATGTCCCACAATCTGCAGGATAATGCAGGGTAAGTCAGCAAGATATAAAGTGAGAGAGCTGACAGGACAGTTTCCACCTAAAGACTAGCAGATTCAAGCCGACGTTTCAGTTCAAGTCTGAAAGTAGAGATAATAAAACTGAGGTCTCATTTTAAAGGCCATCAGGGAGGAAGAATTCTCTCTTACTTAGGGGCGGGTCAGTCATTTGTTCTACTTAGGTCTATCAACTGATAGGATGATAGCCACCTGCATTAGGGAAGGCCGTCTGTAATATTCAGTCTACTAATTCAAATGTTAGTCTTATCCAAAACACCTTCCTAGACACACCTAGAATAATATTTGGCCAAATATCTAAGCACACGGTGGCCCTGTCAAGGTAACACATAAAATTAGTTATCAGAAATGCCATGGGTTTAAAATTCACATTACAATTGTACCAATTAGGATGAAGCTATCCATAGTAGTTTTCCATGATTCAAAATAAGTAATTTTCAACAAAATTTCCATATGACTCTGCAATTCCACTCCTAAGTATGTACCCAGGACTGAAAACTGAAACTCAAGTAGGCACACAAAGATATTCAAAGCCACACTATTTACAATATCTAAAGATAGAAATAACCCAAGTCCATCCAAAAAATGAATGGATAAATAAATATAGTCTATCAATATAATGGATTAGTATTTGGGAATAAAAGAATAAAGTGCTAATAAATGCTATAACATCAATGAATCCAAAAACATTATGTTAAATGAAAGAAACAGACACAAAATATCACATATTATATGATTCCATTTGTATGAAATGTACAAAACAGATAATTCCATAGACAGTAAGCAGATTGGGGGTAGTCAAAGGCTGTTGGAGATGAATATGGGAGCAACAGTTTAATGGGTAAAGGATTTTTCCTTTGGAATGGTAGAAAGGTTTTGGACCTGATTAGAAGTGGGAATTGTACAACACTGAATATACCAAATGTCACTGAATTATTCACTTTGAAATGTTTTATTTTATATATATTACAAAAATTTTACCTCAATAAACTAATTTTTAAGTAAATTTTGCCAGCCCTCTCTCTTCGGTCATTTGGCTAAGCTCAACATAATGTAAGCATGTGATGCCACTCAACAAATCTGTATGTTGGAACCTCAGAATTCTAACCATATTTGTTATTCATGTTGCATTAGCCACTTTGTAAACTGCCATATCATCACTGTCATGGACACTGGACAGTTGTACCTAAAGTCCTATTTAGAAAAGTCAGGACAAAAGTCTTCTCAGAAGATAATTACTTATGTAATTAAAAATTTAAAAATTATTCTCTCCCATGACTCCCATCTCATGCTTGTCACTGAGAACTGGAAAATATTCTATTCCCCCACATAGTGCTTTGAGTCCTTACTGAAGGGTCCTGCTTACCATGGTGATGTGGCCATCTCCATGTGCAGGCAGGTGATGGACTTGCAGGCAGGTGATGGACTTGCAGCTCAGCTCCTTTTCTCATTCCTTCCCTCAGCATCCCAAAGAACCCTGGAAGCCCTAAGTTGAAAATCATAATAATTATAATAATAAAGCAAAACTGCCTGGGGGATGCAGAGAGAAGTCTAGTATGCCAAACAAAAAAGAATCTAAGCTCATGAGATGGCCACTATCCCCCGGAACGGTGTTGTCCTCTACACAGAGCAGAGCAGCTGCTGAGAGGCAGATGTTCAACAAGGGATTTTCTAGGCCCCCTTGCACCTGGAGAAGGCCAGGTGGCTCATCCTGCCACAGAAGATGAGAGGCAGGGGACTTTGTCAGCTCCAAGTCCACCTTCTCAAAGTCAGCAGAAATCCAAGAGGATGGTGGAATAAAAGCATTGACGGAGCCTGGAGTCTGGAACCTACCTATGGTGAAGTCTCCTGAACAAAAGCATGTGGTATGCTCCTTGGTGAGGAGAGACAACCATCTCTGATCTGTGTCAGGGATATGTGGACATTTATTAGCTAAAGCGGCCAATGTGGCAAAATCTCCATGAAAGGTCTATTCCTTCTCCCTTCATCCTCCCATCTGTTCTTCCCCAAGCCCCTCAGTGTTCCAGCTCCCTTAAATTACCCTGAATTCCAGCAGTTCCAAACTTTTGCCCTTGCTTCTACCACCCTAATTGCCAATTTTTCTATTTCACTACCATTGCTTGCCTGGCTTCTTGGCTCTTCCATCACCTACACAAGTTTTCTACGTTAAATTTCCATTCTTTATAATGTACAACATGATTTGTATTTTCTTTGTTGGTTCTGATGGATGAATGGTTTACCAAATATCTCTTAAAAACTACCTCCTAAGGAAATGACTGCACCAGGTTTTGAGGCCAGCATGTCATGGTTGTCTGGAAAGAGTGTGTGTCTCCTTTTCTCTTTCTGTTTTATTCAGATACCTCACTAAGACAAGTGGCTGATAAGAACAAAATTTGTCCTTGGCGAATCTTGAGGACCCTCCTTTTTTTTTCCCCTTTCTCTGAAAATAACCATCCCCACCATCTGCATCCCCTTCAACATAATTTACAGTCACAGAGACCAACGAAAGGAGCTATGGCATGGTCAAAGAAAAAGGAAATGCGAACTTCTAATGGGTTTGGGACATGGGACAAGGTGCAAAAGACTAAATAGTGACATCCTTAAAGAAGGGAGAAAGGAAGACATGCCGAGGTTGGTAAAAGGTGATAGTGTATCGGTTGGGGAATTAGGCAGGGATTGAATATCTAAAAGAAGTCAAATTCTGACAATGGAATCAGCCAGATAGGAAATTCAGGTCCAGCCTGTGGCTATACAGCTACAAGACCTGACTGATCGTAGCCTTGTTGTTCTAAGAACAACTGTGACGTTCATACCATTAATGTAATAAGAAAAAGCACCTGTTACAGGCTGATTCCTCCCAATATTGCCTACTGCCAGACCCTCTCACCCCAAAATGATCTCAAGAAGAGGTTGCTCTCCTGATTATAAATACCCAAATATCATTGGCTCAGCATAGGATTGCTTGTCTCCACCTACCTGGAAGAGCATGGTTTTCCATATCTCTCTACTCAAAGAATGACATATACAGAGGGAAATACGAAAAGCCCAAATGTAGCCACGACAATCAGAGGAGAAAATGAGCATGAGATTAAACTCATCCTGTCTTCTATTATGATGCAAAACCAGGTATGCATTTGGCTTTATGGTTGATAACAGGACTTGCTCCCAGTGTCTGCTCTTCGCAACTCCTTCTTCAACCACCATTCTTTTACCCGAAAATCAGACTTCTCAATTCCTTGAAGTAAGGTTTGATATCTTAGGATGGAATAAGAAGATAGGAAGTTAGGCACACATAGGGAGATAAGGGAGTTGGAAAGAAGGGATCTAGGGAAAAAAGGAGTGAAGAACAAAGCTCTCAGAGGGCTGAAAACCAACCTCATCTTTTCCCAAGTACTCTTAAGTCTAGTGATGCTTGGATGGAATAAGTTTCAAACATAAATTGCTTCGGTCAGAGCTGAGTAGTTCCCAAAGAGCCAACCAAGCCATCAGATTAGCATGCAATGAACTTGAATGAGAGAGATTATCACACACATACACTTGACTGATTCCTTTGAAAGCTTATGGTAATGTAGTTTAAAAGTTATAATGTAAATTATTCAGGATCTTCAGGGAAAATTGCCTCTTTTTCTCTGTTAAAAAGCTTTATTAAAATTAGGGGAAATAAGCAATTAGAAGTTTCATAGTTTAAAGAACTTTTATGACCCAAATGTTTCTTATTTAATTATAACTTATAAATTTTGAAACTAATAACCTCACAAGTAGTTTAAATACCTTACTTTTCTCTGATACTGAAATTTAATCTTGCTAATTTCAATAATTTCTCATGAATCCATATTAGTGTCTCTTCTTGCATTAATATAAAAACATAATTCCAAATTGTGTCTAAAGAATATTTGTTCAAAAATAATAAATTGATAGGAACAAATGGTTTTCATCTTCTACTAATATCTGTTGTGCATTGAACTAACAAAATTAAGGAAAAATTCCTTACCAGTCTATTACCAATATTGAGAGGAACATTCCTTAGCTATGACTGAGATTTAAGATCCTTGATTATAATTCTCCTTTTAATCCCCCTTTGGACAATCTGAGGTTGAAATTACATTTCTTGTACCTTCATTTGCGTTTAATTGAATTTCTTTAGGTAAAAATATGTTCACTCCAGTATGAGCATCGTAGTCTAATTTGAAAGCATGGAGTAGAAGAATTAAAATGCAAAATCTAAAATTCAAGTTAGCAATGGGATGTAAGAATTCTCATTCTTCCAGGGTCAAGTCAACGGAGACAATTTATCTTGGAGGAAGTGTTTTTGGGAGAAGGCAAATCAGGAACTGATGACTCCCAAATCAGCATTCCAGAATTCTAAGGATCTCAGGAAAGAAATATGGATATCTCAAGAGACCACAACAATCATTCGTATGCTGTCTTAGAATTTTCAAAACAAGTTTAACTGTTCCTCCTGCGATTCTCATCAAATCAATGAAGTCGGTAGGTATATATTTTGTTTTACAAATGTAAAACTGAGACTTAGCATTTCACTGAGAACACAGAGGTAGTCAGAATAAAATTTCCACACAATCCTCCTGCCAGATAGACTAATTGGTCTTTTTTAAAAATTTTTTCAGATATTTTGCTCTCACGCCTGACACATGGAAGGGTCCACCTTGCTCCTGTATGAAGATGACTCCCGTTCTGTGCACTGACTACATCTCTTGTCTTCTGCAGTACCATCAGTTTTCCACTCTTTAACAGATCATTTTTACAAGCTCATAAACATACTGAAATACCAGCCACCCAATAAAAATTGGCTCCTCCAAGAGCCTGGTGCAGTGGTGCATGTCTGTAATCCCAGCATTCAGAAGGCTGAGGCAGGAGGATCGCAAGTTCAAGGCCAGCCTCAGTAGAAATAAAAAAATTCACTAGAGAAGCTCAGTAGCAAAATGGATGTGAAAACAAAAGTCATCAAACTTAAAGAGAGAATACAAAATTTATCTGATATGAACAACAGAGGTGGGGAAGTTTGAAAAAACAAACTTCCAGGAACCATGGAACAGTATCAAATTTTCCAGTATTCATATCAGCGGTACGCTGGAAGAAAAAAAGAAAAAGACTAGCACAGAAAAAAATTGAAGAATACAATAATGCAACACACAAAAAAGTGAAAATATATAATTGGGATTTATCAAAAGCAAAAACTTCTCTCTGAACGACACCAAGAGAACAGAACAAGAAGACACAGACTGGGAAAAAAAAAATTTTCAAACCAGATACCTGACAAAGAATTCATCTTTAGAATGTATAAAAACCTCAAAACTAAGCATTAAAAAAATGTCCAATTAGGAAACGAAGAAGAGACATGAAGGGATGTAGCAATGAGGAAGATGTACAGATAGCAAATGAAAAGGTGTCCACAATCCTAGTGTTAGAGGAAAATTCCTCAGATCAAATAAGTTTGGCAGAATTTATTTGAGCACAGCTTAAAAAAAGAAGAAGGCAATTTACAAATCAAGCAGCAGCTCCCACAGCAGGTGATCCAACCATGGGTTACACAGCGTTTGTAAACATGCGGAAGCAAGTCACAGAAAATGTATTAATTGACTATAACCAAGGCAATCAACTAGCCAACTGGTTACAGCTTAGCTACTTAATTATTTAGAGCTGATCAGTTAACCAGTTACAGGGCCTTTCACAACTGACCAAAGCTCAATTACTATGATTAATTAATTCTATATTGGCTTAATTTGTTGGGCCCAGCACAGGTGCCCAGCCCAAATGTTTCACCTCCTACAAAGTATTATTTAACATTAGCCAACAGGGAAATATAAATTCAGATCAAGATGTGATAGCATTACATACCCCTTGGGTCAACTGAAATAACAACTAATGCAAATACCAAATTCTGGCAATGATGCAAAGAAATCAGATACAGCATCTCTAGAAATAGATTGGTAGCTTCCTTAAAACTTGAACATATGTTTATCATATAATCCAGCTATCATATTCCTGGGCATTTAATATCACAAAATAAAAAAATATGTTCACAAGAATCTTACACATGAATATACATAGCAGCTTTGTTAGTAATTCCTCAAAACTGGAAGTGACAAAAATGGCCTTTAGTGGGTGAATGTCTAAATGCCCTGTCTTAAGTTATAGCATAGCAATATATACACAGCAATGAAAAGGAATGGACAGTTGATTCATGCAACCTGAAAGAATCTCAAGGATATTATTAAGTGGGAAATGTCAAGCACAAAAAGTCACATACTATATTATTCTGTCATGGAAGAGGTCCAAGGTGTTCCCAGAGATGGTGGATCTCAACTTTGGACATGTGGGGTTCTTTTTTTTTTAAATAAAGAGAGAGGGAGAGAATGAGAGAGACAGCAAGAATCAATTTTATTTATTTTTTCATCTGGCCTTTGTTTCTCCAACACTTAGATATGTGTGTGGTGCTGGGGTTTGAACCAGGGTTCTCGTGCATACCAGGCAAGCGCTTCAACTGCTGAGCCACTGCTCTAGCCCACAAGTGGGGTTCTTGACAAGCATCACAGAAGCAAATTTGAGGATGTGTCCATTAAAGGCACAGAGATTTACTTAGGAAAGCAAGGAATGCTCATTCAGGGTTGATTGTGGGCTCTTCAAGGGTGTGAGATGCTTTGGGGGATCTGTTTCTTCTTTCGTAGGAAACTTGCTGAGAGTAGGCATGGGAACCTCTATGAGGAAGACATCCGTCCGGTGATCCCAAGACAGTGTATGGTGATCTTGTTGCACTCAGGATCATTAGGCTGATGCAGTCTCCTTTACCTATTTATTGATAGGAAAGTACCTTAGATTCTAGGTTTCTTAAAATATCATATTTCTCTTTGCTGAATCTATTATGTGAGATAATTAGCAATGCACAAGTTAACTTTCATAAGTGGATGAATTTCCAGTAACTCTAAGACTTACAGGTTTCCTAGAAATTTGGGAGTGACAGGGCTTGGAAAGAATTAACAAGGGTAGTGACAGATCTGAATGGTATGCAGAACTTCTGATTAAAACTGCATTTCTCTGTCCTCCCTTTCATCTCCTTTTTACCTGTCCTTTTTATTGCTTCTGCCCTAACTCCATCTATATGATATTCTCAAAATGACAAAAGTATACAGCTGGAGTTCATGTTAGTGCTATCAAGGTTGAGTGGCAGTGGTAGGGGATCAGACATGCCTACTAGCGTAGCATAGAGATCTTGGTTCCTGTCCTGACTGCAGTAACAGATCTTTGAACGTGTGGTAAAAGGGCACAGAACTCTACCCCCAAACTTTGCTGATGTCAGTTTACTGATTTTAGACCACAGTTATATAAGACATGACCATCGAAGGAAACTTTGTGGAAGTTACAATGGGGTCTCTCCATATCATCTTTTCAACTTCCTGTGTGTCCATACTACCTTCAAAATAAAAAAGTTTTAAGAAAAGTCATAGAATCTATATCAAAAAAGTGAATTATATCCTATGTTAAATAAAGATATAGAGCAAGACTTGCTGGCTGTGTGTTAGCCTTGCGCTGCTCTGGCATCCAATCCTAACACATGGGACTCTAGCTCCAGCTTACTAAGCAAAACTCAATTGACCTGTGAGTGTAGTCTCAACTTCTTCCCATAGAACTGGTGTAGGGATTCCCAAGTGACTAGATGTTTAACACTATGACAACTGGGAGGAAGAGTGCAACTGTGGATTCCTTCAAAGTCTTTCTGGTTCTTAAAGAGCCAAATGAGAGGTCGGTTTGGATGTGACCCTCGTAACAGGCATTTTCCTTACCTCTACAAAGATGAAGTCAGCTCACCAAGGAAGGCAGAGGGCAGAGAACCACAGAGAAGTGAAATTGGATCCTATTAGATATGATTTCCAGATCCACTGTCTGAAGTCCTTGCAATATGAGATGAAAACTTCTTAATTGTGAAACCAACAGTCTGGGGCCATTTTCTGTTGCTATCACAAAATACCTGAGGCTGGACGAATTGTAAAGAAAAGAGATTTATTTTGGCTCATGGGTATGGAGGCTGGGAAGGCACCACTAACACTTTTTGGCTCCTGAGGAGGATCTTTTGCTATTTCATGTCTTGGGGGGAAGGAAACAGGGAAATAGGCACATACATAAGAGAGAGAGGAGGTGCCCAGCAGGCTTTATAATAACCCACTCTGGAAGTAACCAATCCAAATCCCAAGAGAGGGAGAACTCACTCATTTGCAAGAATCCTAATTCACAGTGAAAAGCATTAACGCGTTTCTTTCTTCTAAAGAGAGAGGGGGACAGTAAGAGAGAGACAGAGAGAGAGAATCAATTCCATTCAGCTTTTCAAGTGGCCCTTGTTGCTCTGCCTTGTTGTGTATGTGGTACTTGGTCTCAAACTGGTGTCCCCTCGCGTGCCAGGCAGTCACGGCAACCTGGGAGCCACCGCTCCAGCACCAGCATTAACCCTTCCTAATGACCTAATTGCCTCTACAAGGCATCACCTCCCAACACCACCATGTGGAAAACAAAGCCTTAGCATGAGTTTGGCAGGGAACAAACCATGTTCAAACCATTGCACCAACAGAAGGTGAGGAGGTTCCCAGGAGAAGGAGCTCTCCTTAGTGAGATGGTCAGGATCTTGTCATTAGCAGAGAATAACTGGATTGTCTTTCATTTTTGAAGTTGTTCTCAAACATGACGATGACTCAGAAGGAGGAGGTTAAGCCGCGGATTGCTGAGTCTTCTCATAGCTTTTCCAATTTCATAGTTCTGGGGCCTGAGGATTCCAATTTTTGGCCAGTTCTTAAGCCAGGCTCATGTTCCTACATCAGGCTGACTGCTGAGAACCACTGTGTGGGGCTAACTGCTTCAGCTCTCTGCTGGTCCCCGAATGGATGTGAACACCGCAGGGCAGCCACAGTGCTGGAAGGAACACACCTGAAGCCCATGTGATTCCAGGCGAGTCGATCCCAGAGACAAAAGGCATCAGGGAATTATTTCCCATGGAAAATGCCATGCCTGGGACTGAAGGGGTGGCTTTGTGGTTACGGTGCTTGCCTGGCATGTGCAAGTACATGGGCTCAATCCCCAGCACCACATACACAACTAAGTATCAGAGCAATGAAAGCCATGTGAAAAACTCAATAAAAATTTATTCTCTCTGTCTCTCACTGTCCTTCTTTCGTTAAAAAAAAAATTAAATAGGTTTGGGGCTGGAGTGGTGGCTCAGTGGTTGCAGCACTTGCCTGGCATGCACAAGGACCCAGGTTTGTGTCGCTCCCCGCAGGGTTCTGGAGCGGGGAGCGGGCAGAACGACCTCGGCGGACCTTAGCCATTCCCTGGGGGCCGGCAGGACACTGGGAACCGGGTGCCGACAGGACACAGCTGGGGACCTGGGGAGAGGAGTCTCTCCCCACAGCATTCCAGAGCAAGGAGCGGGCAGAACGACCCAGCGGACCTGGGCTGCTCCCCGAGGGGCCTAGTCAGGAAGGGTCGGGGAGCCAGGAACGAGGGGCCTAATGCTGGCAGCCGGAACACAGGACCTGCATCTTCTACCACTGCTGATCTCTCCGACGTCTCTGCTGATCTTTCCGGTTCTATGCGTCTTCTCTGCTTTCTTCCTTCAGGACACGGCTGCTTGCTTGCTTTTCTCTGGCTACTGCTTCTCCTTTGGCTACTGCTTCTTCTTTGGCTGTTTTTCTACCTGACTAGTCGCTACTCTATTTATCCATTACAATAACCAATAGGGGTACAGTGCAAACACATTTCTCCAATTGTAACAAATGAGCGGCCAAATAGCCTTAGTCGTGGGGTCAGGCAATTTGCTAATTACAAGTTGCCAGCTGGACCCCTTAGAGTTGTTTACCACCAATTCTTTTACAAGCCAGCTGGGCCTCATGTTCCCAACAGTTTGAACCCCAGCACCATGTACAAAATGAAGTGTCTAAGCAATAAAAATCATATGAAAAACTAATACAATTGATTCTTTCTCTTGCTATCCCTCTCTCTTTAAAGAAAGAAAGAAAGAAAGAAAATGCCATGCCTTAGGGTGAGTCCCTCATATTATTAAGATTAATTTTTTTCTGTTGGAGTTAAACCTGTAATGTAATGCACAAACATGTTTATTGTACCTTATATATAAGGAGCCACTTTGAGTTACAAACCATGTGGTTAAAATGTAGCCTTTAAAAAAATGTAGCCTTTTGCCGGGGAGGTATGCTGGGGGGGTTAAACCCAGGGCACTTAACCACTCAGCCACATCCCCAGCCACCCCCCTTTTTTTTTTATTTTAAGACAAGGTCTTGCTAAGTTGCTGAGGCTGACTTTGAACTTGCGATCCTCCTACCTTAGCCTCCCCAGCCACCCATGCCTGGCAAAAGCTCCCTAACATGAATCTAATGATAATTATAGCCCTTCCCTTTTAATTCCTCAACTTTAAATTAGCCAATCATGTAGATTGCAACTTCGAGTTCTTCCTATTAGTAAAAGGGGCAGTGCTGTGTTAGGGATAAAAATAGGTGGACTGCCCACCCAAGTATGTGCTTGCTTACCAGACTTCATGATAGCATACCCTTCTGCAGAGGTGACATTTGCTTTACCAAGCTACTCTGAGATGTGTGTGATTCCTTGAGGCACCCTGGTGTCTCTAATAATATCATAAGATAAATCATTCTTAGATGAAGAAAATTATCTCTAGGTATGTCATTCAAATTGTGGTTATTTGGGGATTAGCAATAACAAAGTCATTTGTGTGATATAAAAGTATCCTGCAGCTAAATCTTGGGAATCTCTTGTTCCCATCTATTTGTCAAATAGAGATTCCGAACTCGCTAAGTATCAGCTATAAAGAGGGCTTGCCTCTTTAAACTCACAATTTAATAGAAGGGAGACAAATATTGACAATATGAGGTATTCTCTAAATGACTAGTTTACAAGTGCTGCAGACTAGAAAGGAGTTATCTACCTTTGTCACACTGGTCTGCACATCCCTTTTATTCTGTTATCTTCTTTGACTCCCACAATGACCCTGTAAGGTGGATAGGGCATGAACATTCTTCTCAATTCGTGAAATCTTAGGTAACCTGAGGCTCTGGGAATGGAGCTCACTCTCTAGTAAGGGCCAGACGATAAAACAAACTCTCAGCTTCAGACACACCCCTCCCTTCCACTGTCCCCCACACCTGCCCTTTGCAGGACTCTTCTGTCAACTCCAGTGGTCTTCAGTCTGGCCTGCTAAGGATTGCTATAGATCAAAGACTTGATGATTTCTGCAAATAGCTAGACAACAGGCAGAACTGGCCCATCAGTCACAGATGATCTGCTTTGGGGAAACTGGCACAAATGCACTATGGTGCTGTGGCCAGGGTAACAGCAGATTAAATCTCAAACTTGAGTCTGCAGGGTGGCTTTCAGATGTCATTACATGGAAAGCTGATAACCATTGTTTGAAGTAGCAAAATTGGTTTCACTGTTTAAACAAGATTTTTTCCCCTCATGTACCTAACAGGAAATTAAGATGCATTAACGTGGTGCTCTTTTCCTTATGATTCCATGTCATTTCAGGCTTCACACCATTTGTTTAGTGACCTCCGTTTTCTCCACTTCTTGAAAACCATATGGCATTTACTTAATATTTTATTGTGTATTCTGAATCTAATACATTGTGAGTCACATTTATTAATAGATGCGGAGAGAATTCTTTTGACTTTTCATTAGAAAATGAGAAAAATCCTTCCAGTTTTGCAAAATGTTAGACTGAATGCTAATAGTTCTTGTAATATTTTTAATTTTAGAGACATTTTACAGATAATTTATTCATTATTAAATCTTTTTAAAATTATAGATTTAAATATCATAAAAATATATTATGATCCAATGGATAAAAATATTAAAATGAAGGAAGGAAAGAAAGACAAACACACAGTGTGAAAGCTCTTCACCTCCCTGGGCCCATCATCAACAGGTGAGGGA
>PVKS010011131.1:0-57716 GCA_004027875.1 Aplodontia rufa
AGATGTTTTCGGGGCTGGAGCGGTGGCTCAGCGGTTTCGGCGCTTGCCTGGCAAGCACGAGGACCCGGGTTCAAACCCCAGCACCACGTACACAACTGAGTGTTGGAGCAACTAAGGCCATGTGAAAAACTAAATAAAGTTGTTTCTCTCTTTCTCTGTCTCTCTCACTGTCCCTCTCTCTTTAAAAAAAAAAAAAAAAGAAAAAGATGTTTTCCATAATACAATCTGGCTTTTGAATGATTTTTTGAATTATTATACAATTTTATAGTTGACGTTGATCTGTCAAAGGTAAAGTAAGCAGAAGAAATTATGTGCAAGCATTTATGCAGTTGCCTGATGAGGAGCTTAAATAGTCCGAAACTAACTTGAGCACACAAAGACACACTGCCTCTGTTACACACCAGGACACCAGAAGCAAGGGTTAAAAAAAAAAAGACTTAAATCCTTTCAACCCAGTGCTGACAGTTCCAGCACTACTTCACAGCCTGGCCCCAGGCATTCCCAGATCATGTGGCTGTGGGTCAGGGACACCAGCCCCCGGCTGGAGGGAAAAGTTCAAGGAAAACATCCTGGGCCATAGAGAAATGCGCAAAGAGGACCTGGCCTCTGCCCTGACTTCCAGGCCCTCTTGCCCAGGGGTATTGGAGCTTCTGACCACAAAGGACATAGCAATAGGTTCCAGCACTGTTAGTTTATGACCTGGGGAATGGTCTCCTTTGTTACGATCTGATAGGACAGGCCATTTAGCCAGGGGACACCACCACTGGGGCAGCGCAATTCTTGCTATGATAATATCCCATCAAACTAAATACATGGGGAAACTGGTAAGTTAAACAATTGCACCCAGAAAAAAAGTTAAAAACAACCCATATTTTGTTGGCAACTTTTATAAAGGGATCTTCAAGGAACACTAAAGGAAAAAAAAATGGAAAGGGCCTCTTCCACTGAATATGAACATGCTCACTATAAGGCGAAAGGCCCCAAAAGAGCCTCTGGGTACATTTGATAGTGGGGAACTCACTTCAAGTTGATGTCATTGTGATAATGATAAGGGAGACAGGTCAGGCTCAAAAACATCCTGTTTCTTAAATGCAACCCAGGAGAAAAAAGATCAAGGCACAGTTCTTATATACGCCAGATTGTCCAATTCCTCTCCCGAGATGAAATTTGTTGTATAAATTAAATGGAAAGATAGTATTCATAAGGATTGTTTCACAATATGAATTTAAGAAAGAGTCTGAAACTAGAAAAGAGATATAAGAAAGTTATAGGTACAGAAATGTATCTTAGCATAGAAAATTAAAAGGAAAAAAATGTTTCTGGGTAAGAATGTATTTTGTATGGTAAAATAATATTCTTATGCTAAAATTCAAGTTGAAAAAGAGGACAAAACTAATGATGTAAACAAGTTGTAGAATGTCTAAATAAGTTGTGGAAGATTGGTGGAGATAAATCTCAAAAAATTTATGTATATGATTTTAAGTTGGCTATAATTGGCACAAAGTTATTTGAGAGTTTTTCTAAGGTTGAGTTTAATGTACTGATATGAAAGTCTAAAACATTGATCTGCAATTATCTATCAAGATAGTTTCTTTCTTTTTTCTTGTAAAGATGGAGAGAGTGAGAGAGAGAGACAGAAAGAATGAATCAATTTTTTTTTCATCTGGCATTTGTTTCTCTGACACTTAGTTTTGTGTGTGGTGCTGGGTTTTGAACCTGGGTCCTCACGCATGCCAGACAAGTGTTCCAACTGCTGAGCCATGGCTCCAGCCCCTATCAAGATAATTTCTTATGTCAGGTTTTATTACTTAGGGAACTAAGTCTTAAAGTAATTAGGGTTTGTACCCATTTTAGAGTCTTTTAAATGATTCTTCATAACTGGTTGTTTTAAGTTTTTACAATATAGTTGACTACCTACATACATGACTAGAGATCTATATACATCTGAGAACTATGTCTGAGCTTTGTCTAAGTGTTATGTTAAAGTTTGTAAAATGAAAATTTATGTAGGTTTACAGCCAAGGTAACCAATAAGTGCTCTCTTTTATACATCATATCTGACATAAAAGGGCCACACTGCCACTTTAAAACCTAGCTTATATCTGCTTGCTTTGACTAAATCTATTTCTGGTCATTAACACTGTTTCCTAAATGTATGAGAGATTTAAAGCAATCCTTTGATTTTTGCTAGTGTTGCTAACCTATGCAAACCTGTATTTACAGTTATCATACACTATGAATTCTGAATTTCACTTTAAAAGTTAAAATTAGTTAATATAAGGACATCTGTTTATTGTGATACTAACAATTACTAGGTTCTTTGTATATCAGATGTATTCATGTTCTTTAAGTATAAAAGCCTTTTTAAATGTAAAGTTAAGGTGAGCACTTTACCAAATTGGTGTTCTTCAAACTAAAATTGTCTGTAGAAATAGATTTATATAGAAATAACAAATTAGGTTGGTATTTATTTATGCCACTTAATGTTACATAAAGATAACCTGTTATATATAAAATTTTATGTTATTCTTTACACTGGGAAGGAAATTTAAACGTATTTTTAGAAGGTAATAAGAAGAGCCTCCTTTGTTCAAAGATAGATAATGTAGAACACAAAAACATTTTGCTACTTTTTCCACAAAAAGGAAGTTTAGAACTCTCTTAGCTTTTCTGTTTCATTATATTTCAGATGTAATGCTGTATTATGTTAACTGATGCTCAGATAGACTCAGCAAATAATACATGAGAACTTTGTAGAATGATACTTTTTAAAAAGAGGTAAAATCAGCTCCAGAAATAAAACACTTGAAGATTTGTCAGGAGGCTGGGATCACCTGAGTTACGGCTCTGCGTCTCATCCTTCTCCGTATTAGGAAGACTCCAAACAAGGCTAGAATTAAGCTTATTTAAAGTTGTGTTCAGAAGATGGATTCTTTTGTTGTAAAGATTACTATGATATCAAACGAAACAGGGGATACAATATAAAACTTAAGTAATTGTTGGGTAAATCATAAAAGGTATCTAGTTTTGTAAAATTTATAAAGATTTCATATGTGATTGAATTGATAACTATATGGGTCTTTGTAGAGGCTAAATAGATAACAGAGATACATTAGTGCTCACTTTGTATTTTCCTTAGAAAACTTTGTAATTGTTGCCTGTCAGTGTCTCGAAGAATTTCTACTTCTAACAGAACAACCTGAGCTAATTTAAGACAATGATGTCATCACCTACAGGACAGATAGGATATAGTGCTGAATCCCAGTACTAATACTGACTCCAATTAAATGAAAGGAGCAACTGTAAAATTTTGGACATGGAAGTTATGACCCATTACTCCCACTTTAAGGTTGGTGAAAATGGCCTGCTGTGTGTTTAAAACCAAAAACTTAGAGACCAAAGGCCAAGGAACAAGCAGCCAACATTTTAGCCCTTTCCCTCTCATGTCAGCTAAGACCCAGGGAATGGATGGGTCCCCTCTAAGAGACCTGCAACTCTAGTGAGTCACCTGACCTCCAAATCAGGGGGATTGAGAAGATCCTAGAGAACAGGAAGCCAAACATTGCACATTTTGCCAAGAGGAGGGTCATTGGAGAAGGGTATGTCCCTGATGCTTCAATAGAAAGCTATGTATGGTCAGCAGGACCCTGACCCAACCTGGCAGATGGCACAACTGGTAGAGGAAAGCTAAAAGGGCCAAGAGGCTTCTCACACATTCGTAAGAGTGATCTCTGGGACATCTCAGCTAACCCCAAGAGTAGATAAGAACAAGTTCAATTTTCAAGAACTTGGTCTTAAATACCTCACACAACCAAAGCACAGACATATAGGAACATTCAAAAAGAAAGATGATTTTTTTAAATGTGTCTTAAAATGTGTACTTGTGTCAGCCCTACCAAAAGTGAGTAAAGCTGGAGGCTATAAAGGAAGGGTTCTCGTGGGAGTGCCTAATAATAATTATCACAAAGACTCTAGAGTCACAAGTTTGTCCTGAGTTTCAGAGACTAGGTGAAACACTAATTGTTTTGATGCTAATTGCTCACAAAAAAAAAAGAAAAGAAAAGAAAAAAGTAATGCTTTGCTGTGTCTTGTTTATTGTTGTCCTAGCATGATCCCTTCCCTATGTACGCCTTTTCTAGTCACTTGCCAACTGCCACCATATACCTCTAGACAGCCCAAAAGCTGAATACCCTTAACTGTCCATGCCTCATCTAATAGAGAACAAGGACTTCTGGTCACTTCTCCCCAACCTGCCGTCTCTCAGCAGGAAGCAGCTTGGAGATGTCATTGCCCATTATAGAAATGGAATGTAGAAATTGACAGTGGGGAAATGTAACAGTGGTCCACTTCATAATTTAAATATAGCCCTTGCTGCTCTCAAACAGACATGCTTTTTTCTCTCTCTTCTTCTTCTTCCTCTCCTCCTCAGATCTCTCCTTCCTGATCTCTCCTCCCTAATCTTGGGGAAAACAGGATTCCTCTGAATCACTTCTTTAAAAACCCTCTGTTCTCTTAATGGGAAGAATCACAGCCTCTGGGACAAAAGTCCCCTGTGTTTCTCCTTTGCTGGCAAAGCAATAAAACATCTTTTTCCTTCTAAAAATCGTGTCCTTGTTATTGGATTGTCATTGGGCACAAAGACAGAGCTTTTGATGACAAGACATTATCTCAAAATAAAATAAAAAAAGATGTAACTCAGTGGTAGAATGCCCCCTGGGTTCAATCCACGGTATGGGAGAAAGGAGGATAAGAAAGAAAGAAAAGAAAAAAAGCAGTACAAAGTCTGGAATACAGTAAATATAAAATAAATGGGAACAATAGTTATATTATTATTGAACAAAACTACATTCTTTCTCACCTTGCTAAACAGTACACAATAATTTCAGAAGCAAAACAAGTTCTGCTAATGCAGTATTTGAGAAAAATAAAATTTTCAAAACAAATGGTAAAATCACACTTAGACATCTTAAGGAATCAAACTGTTTTCAGGTTCTTCAAGTAATTTTAGCACAATCTATTTAGATAAGAAAGATTAACTCAGTTACAATTTTTCTTCTTTAGGCATTTAAGCAATTCCAGAAGAATTTCTATTTGTTTCTGCAGCAATTTAACAGTTAAGGAAAATTCCTTAAAATAACAAATTTATAGTTACTTTTTAAATTAATGTATTGTGTATCTTTTTATTCAGATCCTAACCAATTCAAATTCAGAAACTGTAAAAGTAGAAGAACACGATCTGAGATCTTAGGAACTTCAATTCAGGAGACACAACTCCAGACATGAATCTATGTTCCAAAGAAGGCAAGGAAAATGGAAGCATTTATGGGCAAGCAGCACTGATTTATTACAACATGGATAAATTTCTCTGTAGCAAATGTCTATTGAAATGTTGAGAAAAAACAGGGGCTAATGACTAACAGAAGATAAAGAGAAGAATGCATAAACAGAACCGACATGTTCATTAAAAGACAAGAGTCCAATAACCTTGATATGCATCACAATGAAATCATCTGCTTGTTCCAGATGCTGAGTCAAAGGGTGAGGGTGGCTGAAGTTCATGCTCCCTCTGCAGCTACAGAGCCCTCTTCCCCTAAAGCCTCCTGACTCCACACACACACACACACACTCTCTCTCACACACACACACACACACACTCACATACACACGTCCAAGACCCTGGGGAGCTCTGCAACTGAGCTACATCCCCTGCCCCTTTTATTTTACTGTGAAACAGGCTCATGCTCAACTGTCCAGGCAATCTTCCTGCCTTAGCCTCCCCAGTCTCTGGGTTTACAAGCATGCACCACCACACCTGCTCCTCTTTTCCCTTCATATGTGCACGTGTTGCTCCCCATTTCTTTCCTGTACACGGTTTCCTATAAAAACACATTTGTGGATCTACTTGATATGTTCTCAGTGGCAGCTCTGGGGCCTCCTCAGCAGAGATGTCAGTTCTAAAATGCCTCCAGAGACGCATGAATCAGAGGTTAAATCATCAGCCCTGAGGATCCCAGGTTTGCTTTCCTGACTTGGCTCAGACCCTCTTTCTCCTGGGCACTCAAAGTGACTGTTCCCTAGCACAGGCCATCTTTCAGAGACTCTGGAAGGAGTCACTGTCATCAATCAGCTGCAGGAAGTTCAATTACTACAAAGTGCCAAGTCGCAGTGAAGGCTTCCTGTGTTAAGCAGGTTTCTCACTTGTAAAAGCTCTCATCATCCTACATTCAATGTTAAACACTCACAGAAGAGCTTGCCTCCCTGCAGCCCGGAACTCTTTACTACAGGAAACTCTTGTGTGGCAAACATGCTAACATTGCTTGAATCTACAACAAGTAAAGGGTAAATGCTCCAAGTGAAATCCACGTGCTTGAGATTTTGTTTTAAGATAGATACTACCCTAAGTTTTTCTCCCACTCATACGCAGAGTTTTTCTAAGGTAAATTTTATGCATTACTACCCAGGTCAGAGATGGGTTTTCCATCTGGCTTTTTTACTTTCAACTTCCTAGTTACAAAGTTGAAGTCAAAATTCTCATAGTTTATCAATGAAAATGTGAGTATAGCTTTTCATGTAAGAAATAAAGATAAAATTGATTTAAATAGAGGATAAGATGGTACAGAAAATGTATTTGGAGATAGACTTTCCCCAATTTGCTATTTGTCTCTCTGAGCAGAGCAAATCTCACGTCTTGTTTGGCCCCAAGACACTTCCATGGAAATTCTCTTGCACAATACCCATATTTAGAACCCTGCGGCTAAGAAAAGGCACATCATTACTTCCTATGTAAAGAACAAAGCTGGGAGATATTATTTCTTCCAGAAGGATGTAAAGGCATTTCCAAAGAAATGAAGGAGTTATTTCTGTCTAGTTTTACCAAAAGCAGTTCAAAGTTTGCATCATTAGTGAAAGAAAGCAGTTTAGTCTTCCAGAAAAAGACAATGGACTTAGTGATGGGAACTGAGACAACTATCTATGAAGCTTCGGCTTTGGGGTCTCGCTCCCTCTGGCCCCGGTGAGTGCTGAGGTTAGCTGCTGGTGGGAAACAGAGGGCAGGACGCATTCAGGAACCATTTCTATGTAAGCATTTCTGGTAAATTGCCTAATCTCAGAAGAAAGGACATGGATCTCTAAGTGCTAGGGATCAAACCCATGACCTTGGCCACATGCTAGGTAAGCACTAGGAGACGGGAACAGTTATACTAGAATTTTGAAGACAGGACTTTCTCATTCTATTAGAAAGTAGACTGTTCCCCCCTCCCACTGATACATTAAAATGTCCTAAACTAGCAATATGTTTATGGCTCTTCAAATTTATGAAAACATACTGAAATTTCAAAGAAACCACTCTCACCACCCACCCTCCTAAGAGAAGAATTTACTTTTCTGAAATTGTCATTGGACCTCCGCTAAGGTTATGATAAAGCACCTTGTTCAACATTTCATATTGTCTTTTTCTGGAGCTCTTTCCAGAGAATTTTTCTGGCCTTCATTTTAAGAATGGTTGCACTTCTTTAAGGCCACTGACCTATTTATCTTATGAATTATGTGAACTGTATAAGCAGCCAACGTTTCTACTTTGAGCTGCATGCTGATAAGTCCAAAGCTAAATCTGCAATTTGCTCCTGCTGCATAATTCTTTCTTTCTTGTGGTATAGGAGATTAAATCCAGGAGTGCTCTACCACTAAGCCACACCCCCATTACTTTTTGTTTTTGTTTTGAGACAGGGCCTTGCTAAGTTGCTGAAGGTGGCCTGGAACTTGGAGCCTCCTGCCTCAGCCTCATGAGTAACTGGGATTACAGGTGTGCACCACTACACCAGGCTTCATGCCTAGCAATTATGATGTGGTAACATTCCTGACCCCATTTTATATTGTCTTTCTTCCTTTGTTTCTAATTATTATTCCTCTTGTGTTGTTGCATTTTATATATCCTTTCTGGAGAGAGGGTTAGGATTGTGAATTAACAGAATATTCTTTCAAAAGAATACTGATTGTAGTTTCACCATGGATATATGAATTTGTAGCAAAAAAAAAAAAAGTCTTTACTAATCACACCAAAATAATGAGATTTTTGATGGAGGTATGGCACATCCTTCTGTTCTTCTGTTCCCACTTCCCATTCTTCATGTTCCTGTGCTGCTGGTTCACCAATGAGCTAAGTGTACCTCTTATATCCCAGCATTCTGTCACCTAACCTCAGGAACACTGATGACGGCAACTGCTTCCAAGCCATCTTCGCCATGCCCAGAATTTACCACATAACCCATCCCTCCCCTCCATCCCTAATAAGGCCCTGGTGTTCTAAGAGTACTTTCTAAGATCCAAGATATATCCAGTATATCACTTCCACTTACTCAGGGGCACAGGGATGCAAATAAAGTTTCAGAGAAAATTCTCAGGTATCTGAAAGAGAGTTGAAGGCATCCTGGCCCTAAAAATCGCTTCACAGATAATTTAGAAAACAAAGAGAAACTGTCTGAGGGAGGGGAAACCCAACCTCCCTGATGAGGCTTGAACCATCTTCCACTAGACCTCCTAGAGCAAGCAGGCAAGGACTGAGGTGCTGGAGTGGCCTGAAGCAGGGAAGGCAGCTGCCTACTAGGGAAAGGGGTCCTTGGGTTTAACTCTGGTCAGGTCCAGCTTCTCAGAATAGATCTAACCCTAGGAGTCCTTGTCTCAAACTTCTCATTGCTCACCACTTCAGATTCAAGTCAGAGTGAAAATAGAGTTTTACCATTACCCCAGAATTTCTAGTTCTGATGTACTTTTGCCCCAATTATGGAAGTGTTCAGCCCCCAGACTTTCCTCTTGTAGCATTACCCCCAACCTCACCCAACTTCACTCTGCCAGAAACCCTCTCATTGATATTGTTGATTCTTTTTCTCTATTTCAAATGGAGGTGCCTTTCTCAGACTTTTTCTCCTATTCCTAAAAAGGGTGGGTGGGTTGGTTGTGAGTAAACTTGAGATTATGTATGCATCAGATTGTTCTGAGTATTTTATTTCCACCCACAAATTGAGATGAGAATTACTGACTTATGTTATCTAAGAAAGGAAAGTCAACATTCAAAAACATGTTAACACCCAGACTGAGGAGATACTACATGGACACATTAGAGTTTAATACTTAATCTGCTTGCTAGAATACAAGATCCATAGGGCCTGTGAGGGTTTTCTCTTCCACTTAACTGCTATTGTCCCCAGAACCTGACATATAATAGGTGTTCACTTAGTATTTTTTGCTGCGTGGGTTGTTGGTACAAATAGATCTGTATTGATGATTTAAATGTTAGTCCTTTCAGGACTAAACCATAGATTGGGTAATTTATGAAAACATTTATTCCTTCCAGTTCTAGAGTCTGGGAAATCCAAGATAAAGCCACCAACAGATTCGGTGCTGTTCAAGGGCCTGTTTCCTGTTACATTGAAATGTCATCTTCTCGCCGTTTCTTCATATGGTAGAAGGCACAAGGCAGTTAGCCCTAGGGTACCCCTTTTTTAAGGGAGCTAATCTCATTCATGAAGTCTCCACCCTTGTGACCTCATGACCTTGTTACCTCCCAAAAGGCCCCACCTCCTTAATACTATCATCTCCATGGCTGAGAAACACTCTCTCTCTCTCTCTCTCTCTCTTTCTCTCTCTCTCTCTCTCTCTCTCTCTCTCTCTCTCTCTCTCGGAAACAGTCTCTATGTTCTTAGGCTGGCCTCAAAACAGAGATTCTTGTGCCTTCACTTTCTTTTTTTTTTTAATTAGAAGTATATAGAGATACAGTTGAGGGGGAAACATTATCAAAACAGTAGCAATTAATGTATATAAACTTTGTTATCCAGGGGTCATGCCAAAGCATAGATAAACCACCTTGGGTTTCACCTGTTGCAGTTTCCCCCAGAAGAACTCATGCGTTAAATGGGTAGCTGGTGGAGGAATGACATCGGCTTCTGGGATGGTTCCCCCATCTTCCCAATCTCCAGACTCCTATGAGTTCTTCGTATACACTCCCCCCTCCCCATCCCTCTCCCTACATCTCCAAGTATCCTAGAAAGCCATCCCCCTATTACTCTGAAAGTCATTCAATTTGAAGTTTTGTTAGATTAGTCATCTGCCATACTGTTTCCCCATATATGCTAGCATCAACAGATGAGAGAAACCATTCGGCCCTTGAGTCTCAGAGCTTGTCACATACTACACCTTTTTCTTCGCTATCAAAGCTGCAGTATTGCTCAAGTGTCAGATGAGTATTTCTGAAACACTGAGCGCTTTTCCATCCACTGATGGACTTGGATTCCTCTAGGCCATTCATGGTTCTATTCGCCCTACCAAGGCTAGAAGAGGCATGTGTAGCAACCCAGAGAGGGAGTCTGCTAGCAAACTTCTGCAAGAGTTTTTCGTCACATCCTGTCTGATGGAACGTGAGGAAATGACAGCTTCTTCACGTCTTCACACCTTGGAACGTGATAAGCTGCTGTAGCTGTGTTGATGGAGGTGAGTCTGAAACCAGGCAGAAGATGGCACAGCAGAAAAGCAAAAAGAACTAACTTGGGTTCTCCATTACATCTTAGAGCCATTGATGAATCAACTCAAGAGCTTCCTTTCTTCTAACACGATAATGAGCATTAATATAAATTTCTAAATTTAAACTATATTCATTTGTGTTTTCCGTTACATACACCAAAAGCACATCCACTGGTACCTTATTTTCATCATGGCCTCTGCTGCATGGACCATAAGGTAAACTTAACCCAGGATTTCTTCATAAGGCTCTGATATTACTCAATGGTACACTGGGACAGAATGGGAGAGTGGTCATGCTCCTCAGCTGCCATTCAATATTCTAGCTCAGAGGCAAGAGAACCACAAGAAAAATACTCAACACTCACCCTGGTAGGAAGAAACAAGAATGTGTACCTTGAAAACAGCTAAGGTTCCCAACAAGGCCAAGTAACATCTATTGAAGTTATAGAAAATCCACTCGTGACAATTTGCCATTTTCACTATGATTCATTTGCCTGAAGCTAAACATGTTATCCAGTCATTTCCCCTAAGTTGTTTTATACTCATGACCCTTTTCTTGGAAGCTGACTATACACTAGAGCAAAAGTCAACAAATTTTTTAAAATAAAGGGCCAGAAAATAAATATTTCATGCTGCGTAGGCTATACAGTCTCTATCACAACCTCTTTACTCTGTCACTGTAACGCAAAAGTAGGCACCAATAACACATAAATGAATAAGGGTGGCTGCTCTCCAATCAACCTTCATTTATGGATACTGAAATTTGAATTTCACATTGTTTTCATTTGTCACCAAAATATTCCTTTTATTGCTTTCCACCATTCATAAATGTAAAAACCACACAAATGAGTGTATGTAAAAACTGAGTAAATCTGAAAGATTTGATGGTTGCTTATTATATTGTATGGTTTTGTAAGATGTTACCATTGGCAAAAACAATAAAAAATACATGGGGTCTCTAGTCTTTTTTTTTTTGACAAACTATAACATAAAATTTGTGATTTTTAACCATTGCTAAGTTTATAGTTCAGTAGCATTAAGGAACATTCACTTTTACATCTATCTCCAGAACTTTTTCATTCTCTCAAAATGAAACTTAGCACCCACTAAAAAATAACTCCTTATCACTCCTTCCCCAAACCCTTTTCATTCTCTGTGAAACTGACTCTTCTAGGGACCTCTTATAAATAGAATCATACAATATTTTTCATTTTCTGTTTTTTCCACTTAGCATAATGTATTTAAAATTCATCCAGTAACAGGTATCAGGATCTCCTTCCTTTTTAAAGGCTGAATGATATTCCATTTCATGCACATACTCTATTTTATTTAGCCATTCATCCATTGATGGACATTGAGCTGTTTCCACATTTTGGCAATTGTGAATATGCTGTTCTGAACATTGGTGTACAAATGTCTGTTCAAGTCCCTATTTTCAATTCTTCTGGCTATTTACCAAGAAATGTAATTGTTGGATCATATGGTAATTCCATGTTTAGTTTTTTGAGGAGAAGCAGTACTAATTTCCAAATGGCTGCACCATTTTACATTCCCACCAAAAATGCATACAGGTTTCAATTCCTGTACGTCCTCATTAATACTTATTTTCTGTGTTTTTTTGGTAATATTCATTCTAATGAGTGTGAAGTAGCATTTTATTGCAGTTCCCTAATGATAATTTGTTTTGAACTTTCCTTTCTAAGCTTATTGACCACCTATATTTCATTAGAAAAATGTTTATTCAAGTCATTTACCCATATTTTAATAATTGTTATTGTTGTTTATTCATAAGAATTCTTTATATATTTGGGAATCAATCCTTTATCACATTTGCAAAAATTTTCTCCCATTCTGTGCATTACTTTTTCATTCTGTTGAGAACATATTTTGATACACAAACATTGTCTTCTCCTTCTCCTTCTTCTTCTCTGGATCAAACCCAGGTCTCAATCATGCTAGGAAAGCTCTCTACCACTGAGCCACATTCCCACACTGATGATATGCAAGTATTTTTATATGCTTGATGAACAGCATATTCTTATGTTTCTTCAGAACATCATATTCACAGTAGCCAAAAGTGGGAACAACTTAATGTCCATCAGTGGATGAATACATAAACGAAACATGGTAAATGCACGTGATGGAATATTATTTGGCTTCTAAAGATGACTAAAATTTTGATACACGTTACAGCCTGGATCAACTTTAAATACATTATGCTAAGTGAAAAAATAGAAACAAAAGGGAAAATATTGTATGATTCACTTATATGTGGTATCCAGAAAAGTCAAATTCACAGAGCCTGAAATGGACTGAAATATCTTGATGAAAATCCTTTCATCTATTTTTTGTTTTCTTATAACTACAAATTGTAAGATTATAAATTATAGATTAATATATATATGTATATTTGTCAAACAAAATGTGACAACCATTTTTAGCTCTTGGTCATATAAAAAAAAAAAAGAATATCATTTGACTCGCAAAGCCATAGTCTGCCATCCCTGCTGCAGAATGGAAAATGGAGTTATTTCAACTGTTTTCTTGTATTCAAAAGCTCTATACAGGGCTGGAGCGGTGGCTCAGCGATTATGGAGCTTGCTTTGCATGTGCGAGTACACGAGTTTGAACCCCAGCACCACGTACACAACGAAGTGTCAGAGGAATGAATGTCACATGAAAAACTAAATAAAGAATTGCTTCTCTCTCTCTCTCTCTTGCTTACTGTCCCCTTTACAAAAAAAAAAAAAATTATACAATCTCTTACTTGCTCTCGCTTGCTTCTATTCTAACCCACCAACTGGGACTCAAGAAATTAAAATAGTTCAGCCCGTATATTTTGCTACATGGTTTCATCTTAGTTGTTTCAAAGATCAAAGCACTTACCAAAAAAGTAGCTGCAGTTCAACATTTGAGTTTGAGAAACCAACACCCCATGCTTTCAAATGCCCCTTGAGAGCTTTGCTCTTGACATGTTTCAATGCTCTATGTTGCACTGTGACATAGGGTTTCAGAATTGGCCCCTTTGAAGTCCCATCCTCCCTCCTCTCCTAGGAATCCTTCTTCCACACCCTCACACATAACTGTCTGTAGCTTGGCCTCCCATAGGCTCCAGAGGCAGCCATTTCCAATGCTATGGGCTCTAATTGTTAGAAAATCCTAATGTCACAGCAGTTCAAGGACAATTTTCAATTCCTTTTTGAGCATTGAGGCTTGCTTACAGAAGGTGCTAGGTTAGAACATGTTCTCCAAAAGTTCATGTGTTGGGTACTTACCCACCAAATTCATCTGTTAGTGGTGTTTGGCAGTAGGACCTTTGGGAGGTAATTAGGATTCGATGAGGTCATAGGGTGGAGTTAGTGATTTTATAAGAAGAGGAAGAGACACAAGCCAGCACACTTACTCTGCCTTGTCTCTGCCATGTTATAATGCAGCAAGAAGGCTCTCACCAAATGCTCTTGGATTTGCCAGCCTCCAGAACCATGAGCTAAATAGATAACTATTCTTCATAAACTACCCAGTCTGTGGTATTCCATTACAGTAACTGCAAACAGACTGGGACAGAGAATTTCATGATAATGTTGATAATAGTGATAATAATGTTCTAGTTTTAGAATTAGGAAATGGTTTTACATATTTCCTATGATATTTTGTAATTTACCTTTAATTCTACATAAATTCTTTTTAAAATATTGAATATTTTATAATAAATATATTTTAAAAGAAGCAATTATCATTCTTTTGTTTATTAGAAATATTATTGTAAAAAGTCACCAGTGCAAACCTTCTTGGGAAAATTAAAAGAGACTATAGCCCTAACCCAAGCCCCATCATGAATTCTAGACATTTCAACAGCCACCCCACAAATGTCTCATTCCAGCCCATTCTGTAAACAGACTGATCTGCTTAAAAGGCATATATTATATTTTCCTTTTTGCTTGAAATATTTTAATAGTCTCTCATCATTCTTAGATTAAAAGCCAAAATCCCTACCACAACCCCCCAAGCCCCATACTGGCCACATTACCAGCCTTGCCTTACTTCCTCCCCATACTCCTCCATGCAACCAACAGTGCAGGTGCTGGTCCCTCTTCCAGAACTGTGTCCACCACACACACTGCTCCCTGCCACAAGCTGTATATTTTCATTTCTCCTAAGTAAACAGCTAGGAGTGAGATTGCTACATGTGTGTTTAACTTTTAAGAAACTGCCAAATTGTTTTCCAGAGTGACTGCCCCATTTTGCATTCCCATCAGCAGTGTGCAGAAGTTCCAGTGCTTTAATCCTTGCTAGCGTTTGGTATTGGTAGCTTTGCTATATGCTATACGTTTAACAAAGTGTAAAGTGATATCTGATTGTGAGGTTCTGCCAAGATGCATAGAGGATGAGTTGCCGTCTTTGATCTCATTTCAGTGAGAGCTCTCTGGTCTGTCATCTCCCACTCACTCTCTAGCCTGCATGATAATAACCTTTAGCCAAGCTGCTATGAAAGCACCGGGGGATTTAACATGCCTAACCACAGAGATTGTTTTTCAGACTGAATTGATAAAAGCACAGCAGCTTCAAAGTCTTACCTTACCATCTCTACCAAGCACAATCTTACCCCTGACCACGACTTCTCTGTCGGAATCGAAGTCGTGAGTGTGAAGGTTACATGTGTGGAAATGTTACAAAGGGTATAGTCACAGAGGGTGCAAAGACTTCCGGCAACGGAAATAATTCTGAAGGTTGGTTAACATATTTTCCAGATCAACTGGTAGTTTAACTCTGCAGAAGACTACCCATGAATTAATCTTTTTTTCCATTAACCCAAAAGCTGCATGTTGGTAGGCGCTGGGAGCCAGAGTGATCTTTAGCAGTTGTATTTTGCTACATTGAGTGTAAGGATATTAATGTTACACCCATCAGAAGACTGACACGCAAATTGCTAGGAGGGCTTTGCAGTTTGCTTTTGATTTCATCAGAACACTCCGGTGAGAATGTTTTTGACTAATAGAGTAATGGAAGGCTGGCTCTGGAGCTAGCCTTTGCTAAGGTAACATTAATGAGTCATCAAAGCTATAAATAGAACTCAACATGAACTTCTGTCCACAATTAAACCACTATTCCCACAAAGAGAGATGTTACTAATGACAAAACACAGCCTGCTAGCCACTACTAAAACCAAAGGCTGTGCGGACACAGGGAACCACAGCCTTGTAGGAAATGTGCCCTCAAGTCTGTTTTGCCAAGGTGGCATTGTATGTTTCTTGGTGTCCCTTATGGGCTGTGAAGCCCTTGTATTGTTTTCCTTAAAGAGTATCAATGTGTGTAGCTGTCATGCTTGTCAAAGTCTCTCTCTCTGGTGATAAATCCCAGACAATAACTGCCTTGACTAAGTCATTTATCTTCTTTATCCTTGCTTCTTCCCCTCTCCCTTCCCAGCATATAGTACATATGAGGTAGCAGAGTGCATGCATAGATAGGAGGGCTCTACAATTAATCACTGTGTGGATAAACACAGTGATTCCAAGTGTGTGTTAACTCTGTGCTTCTAAATTATACCTGGAATTTTGGAATACATATACATTCAAGTAAATTCCTCATATAATATACATTTAAATGGTCCCCTTTTCAAAAAATATATCTCTACCAACCACCCTACCATGTTTCCTTACACTCTTCCCTGAGAAAATAAAATGTCATCTGGAAGCAGAGAGAGGGCAAACACATTAAGAATCTGCCATTCATCAATGCCAAGGCCCAGTTTTCTACTACCTCTGAAGGACAGGAGACAGGAGACAAGAGAAGTAGGATTGAGAAAAGAAAAGTGTTCAGAAATGGTCAGTACCTGAAATCCTCCTAGTGTAGACAGCCAGAGTTCTCCACTCCCAGAGTCTCTAATGGTCTAGGTTCTAAGGAAAGAGGCCCAGAAAAGGAAACAGAGACAGCAAACAATCTTTTCTGCAAGTGTGTCTGGTTGACACTGAGCCCCATGGCCAAGTTCTTGTAAATGCCCTAACCCTGAGTCAGAGAATGCAAGAGATGGTGGGAGGTTGAGATGTATGTGGCGGGCTGTAACTTCTCTTGCTTGTGTTTCAAGGCAATCTAAGTAGACAGTGAGACATTCACTTCTCCTTCCCCCATCAGACATTACACGCAATGGCCTTCCTCCAGGGCCAACCAAGTGCAATCCTGTCTGCCTTTCTGCCCTTACCCAGCTCAACACATGAAACCTAATGGGAAAACGGCAAAAACGGCCAAGCAAGCAGAGAAGACAAATATGAAACATTCTGAAATATTTAGACTAATATATATGAAAAGACTCCATTCCAGGGAATCAGGAAAAAGAAGGGATTCCTTAGGGATCCTAGACCATGATCCCCCGGAGTTAGTAACAGGAAGTCCTAAAGATGTCTTCCTCAGATTCCAAGACTCAGGTCTGTTGAGATGTGCAGGACTTGAGCTGTCGCCTGCTTTTCCAAGGGGCACTGCAGTGGTGGCACAGGAAAACTCAAACGGATAGAGCTTAACTCGGAACTCCAAATTCTAGCTTCCTTCTTGCTTTAGCTCACTGTCTCATCCTCAAAGTCACTAAGAAGATGGTGCTCATGTATGAAGATCCTCTGGCTTGACAAGTGGCTGTCAGAATGATTCAAAAAAGGCAAAAATGAAAAATGTGAGAATATAGAGCTGTCAAGGGTAGCAAAGCCTAAAGGAAGATTAGAATGGAGAATGGGTGTCCACAGAGACCCAGGGAGTACTTACTGTCTCTCTGTGCCTCTGCACAATGAAAGCCACATGAAAAACTAAATAAAATTGATTTTCTCTTTCTCTCTCACTCTCTCACTGCCCCTCTCTCTAAAAAAAATTATTCATTCTTTATATGAAATTTAAATGGAGTTGGAAATCCTGTATTTTCATCTGCAAAATCTGGCAGCTCTCCCTCCACATTTTTTATTGGTGCATTATAGTTGTACATAATGATGGGGTTTATTGTTACATATTCATAATTACACACAATATAACAATATAATTTTCTTTGCTTCCATTTTTAAGCATAAAGGAAATAGCTCAGAACTAAAGTCTCACATGTCACTGTCCTATGCTCTTTTTAGCTCACCACCCTGTCTCGTAAAGACATATGACTATCTCTGAAGGCCTGGCCATGCTCTGACGTATTTAAGATTATAAATATAAGGTCTTTCCTGGTATATCTCGTGAGTGTGAATGAGGTTTGATCTATTTGAATGCTGTAATAAGTAGTTGCATCTAGTCAGGCACCATGGTAGATACCTGTGCTCAGCTATTGGGAGGCTTAGGCCTGGAGGATTGTTTGAGCCCATGAGTTCAAAATCAGCCTAGGCAACATAGTGAGACTCATTTCAGAAAAAGAAAAAAAAATGAAAAAGGAAAATCATATTCCCACTGGTAAAAAATAAAAACAGGGTAATATGGATTTACTTATGGTTTGGATACGAGGTGTCGATCAGCAGTTCCTGTATTGATGCAGGAATGTTTGGAGGTAAAATGACTATGAAATCCATACATTAATCAGTCTATCTTAGTTTGCATGAACTGACTGGTCAGTGTAGACAGGTGGGGCATGGCTGGAGGAGGTGGGTCAGGATCACTGGGGGCATGCCCTAGAATAGTTCATCTTCCCAGTGGCACCTCCCACATCCCTCTGCTTCCTGACTCTGTCATGAGCTAAGCAGCTTTCTTCCACTGGGTCCTTCTGCTATGATGTGCCACCTCACCTTGAGCCAGGAGTAACAGAGCCAACCATCTACAGACTGAGATCTCTGAAACTGTGAGCCCCAAATAAACTTTTCCTCTTCTAAGTTGTTCTAGTCAGGTATTTTGGCAACAGCAACAAAAAGCCAACTAACACAGTTATGAACTGATTTCCACACAATTCTGGGCATCCAAAATATTCTGAAGACTGTCTCAATAGATTCACAGCTTGCTCTATACTAGATAATTTTATGGTAACTTTAGAACTTTCTTTAAAAATGAGTTATCCTTCATCCTTTTATCAGGTAAATCTTTTTATTTTCCAAAGAGAGAGGGGGGAAAAGTAAGAGAAAGAGAGAATCAATTTTATTTATTTTTTTAATCTGGCCTTTGTTTATCCAACACTTAGTTGTATATGTGGTGCTGGGGTTTGAATTCATGTCTTTGTGCATTCTAGGCAAGCGCTCCAACTCCTGAGCCACCGCTCCAGCCTATATCAGATTGATATTAATCAGAGTAATATGGAAGCTATTTTCTTGATGAGGACAAATGGAGGTAAAACATCACGTTTAAGAATTGATTTTTAAGATTAACCAAAAAATATTTTTAAAAAACAAGTTTTGTGATAACTCTGATAATCCTAACCAGTGTAGGTCATTTTGGCTATTTTCAAAAGATTAAATGCCTATTTTACAGAAATAAAAACAAGAGGTTTACTTGACCAATATCCAAAGTGAGTCAATAGCATATTTGACAATAGATATTTTATAGAATCCTGTACTTCTTTATTTGTGAAAACTAACAACTATGGAATACTTATGAAAATGGTATATAGATGTCTATATGCATAACCACATTTGCTCCAGTCCAGAAGTAACTGGATCCAGTCCCATGCTGATCCTTCAGAGCTCTGGTTAGACCTGAGCAGAGATGATGACCTCAGAATCC
The DNA here is from genome assembly GCA_004027875.1 of Aplodontia rufa. Taxonomy (NCBI): domain Eukaryota; kingdom Metazoa; phylum Chordata; class Mammalia; order Rodentia; family Aplodontiidae; genus Aplodontia; species Aplodontia rufa. Next base: position 19,177 of record PVKS010011131.1, read on the forward strand.
TGCGCCCATCCAAACCAGAAGCAACTGGACATAAGCTACAGACATATCTGCTAACTACCCAAAACTTTTAAGATTCCCTAAATTTTCTAAGGAAAATATAATCTGCAGCAGATTCACAAGAAGATTGGACTACAACTCAGAGGCTAAGATCAGTGCAGACATCTTTTTTTTTTTTTTAAGAAACAGGGGACAGTGAGAGATAGAAAGAGAGAAGCAATTTTTATTTAGGTTTCCATGTGAATTTCATTCCTCAGACACTTCGTTGTGTACGTGGCACTGGGGTTTGAACTTGCATACTCGCACATGCCAGGCAAGTGCCTAACAGCTGAGCCACCACTCCAGCCCAGTGTAGACATCTTTTAGCATGAAATTCAGCCAAATATAGCCTCCAAGGTCAGAGCTTTCAAACATCAGAAACATCAATTGGCAACATGTTTTTTAAAATTTGAGATAAAATTAATAAGACATAAAGTAACTATTAACCATTTTATAGAGTATAACTCAGTGGTGTTTAGTACATAACATTGCTCAGCCAATACTTCTATTTCCAAAATGTTTTATCGCTCAAAGGACAATCCTTACCCATTAAGAAAGTGCGCCTGGGGAGCATTTTAAAAGTACGTATTCCAAGGCCTATACCCAAGAGGTTGCAAATCTGTGGGCATGGGAATGTTTTTCAAATCTTCCCCTTATATCACTCCCAGATATTTACCCAAATGTAATGAAAACATGCCCACACAATGGCTATACATGAATGGTTATAATAACTTTATTCATACTCACTCAAACCTTGGAATAACCCAAATATGTCTCAATTGAATAATATATAAACAAATTGTGATACATCCATACAATGGAAGAGTCCCTGGCAATTAAAAGAACACACAACAAAAGTGAATCTCCAGTGCATTATAAAAAGGCATAGAATACATTTTCCATACTATATTGCATTTATATGGCATTATGGAAAATGCAAAACTATAGCAATGGAGAACAGATACGTGGTTTCTAGGATTTAAGTGTAGTGCATAGATTTTGAGTACAAAGTGATAGCACAAGGGAATTTTTGGAGCAACAATGACACTATTCTATATCTTGGCTATACTGATGGTAACAAGCATTTGTCAAAACTCCGAACTTGATACCAAAAAGAGTGAATTTTACTAGATTTAATTTTGAAATAAAGTCCATGTATCTAGATGGGCAACCTCTTTGAGGAACCAGTGCATAAATAACACTGGACAATCTAGTTATTCTATAACCCAGTTTAGTTACACTTTGGATACTTGGAACCCATCAATTTGCTATTACTACTTCCCTGGCTATCCTCGTAGCATTTGGATATTTTCCATAGTCTAGTAGTACAGAAGCAGGCTGTCATGCTGTAGTTTGGTATATACTTGAGTGTATGAAAGATCACAGGGCCTGGGCTGCAAGTGGTTTTTTTTTTTAGTGTTTGTCAAATGGAAACCACGACCAAATATGGTAAATTTAGAACTTTTTAAAAAGTGAGTTAGACTTTTTTCTTCATCAGATTAATTTTAATCAGATTAATATAGAAGTCATTTCCTTGATGGGGATAGATGGAGGGAAAACATCAAGTCTACCAACTGATTTTTTAAAGATTAACCCCACATCAAAAGCCAAAACTCAGTAGTTTTTATGTGATAATCTGATGATCTTAACCAACTCCAGGTTAGATCATTTTTATTATTTCCATAAAACAGATTGTGTATGTGTGTGTGTGTTCATTACTGGGACTTGAACCCAGGGGCACTTTATCCCAGAGCTACACCCACTGTCCTTTATTTTTTATTTTGAGACAGGGTCTCTCTAAGTTGCCCAAACTAGCCTTTGAACTTGCTATCCTCATGCCTCAGCCTCCTGAGTCACTGGGATTGCAGGCATGTGCCACCTTGCCCAGCTAGATATCTTTCTTACAGAAAAGAAAATAAGAGGTCAGGATCCAAAATCAATCAAAAGCATATTTGGCAATCCTTTGTAGAATCCTGGACCCCTTTATTTGTGAAAATTTACAACTATGGTAAACATTTGATAATAGTGTATACATGTTTATGTATGAAATCAGTCTCATTAATTGTAAGTCTAACCTTGCACACAATCTCACTTAAAAAAAAAGCCATATCCTGCTGTGGCTGATCATCCACTGAAAACAAAATTTCAAAAGAACATAGCTAAAACTGAAATTTAAATTCCCAGGCATAAGAAGAATAGAAATAAGAAATAAGCAACGTTTACAGTGCACAATAAAGATAATTTCAACTGTGGATGACAGAAAATGAGCAAACAAACCTCTACCCATGCGGAGAGGTGGAGCCTACCTCAGGCTTCTATCCGGCTAATGTATGTTTTCTAATTTGCAATTCTCTTTGCTTGCCCGAGTCTCAACAATTTCTGCTAGTACTATTGCTTTGCTTCTTCATCACTTTGCAAAAGATAGCTGCAACTCTTTCTCTGAGACTTTCTGTTCCCATTGCTTCTTTTTTTAGAGCTGCTTGTGCCAGAGAGGAAATGGAGCTACGAGTGTTTCCTTTCCATTCAAAGCTGGCACTTTTTGCAGTGGAGGAGGCAGCTGAGGGTTTGCAGTTTGTTCTCAACAGATTGAGAGAGCACTGAGTCTTCCTATAAGCCTTTCTTGAGGCCCTTGTGTTATAAATTATTTATACATTGTATCAAAACCTCCAGGAAGCAAGCTAGGCAGACTCTCCCAATGCCAGATGGCTCAGCAAACTTCAGATGCTGTTGCTCTATTGAATGCCCCTGCTTCTATTGCTCCGGACCCCTAAATGTGTCCAACTGGAGAGTTCATGAAGAGCTCATTATTTCACAGGTTCCCGGGCAAAGTTGGACCCCATAGAGGAATGCACAGGAGGGAAAAATGGCCCCTGTCTCAAGCTTGATACAATAGCATCAGACCTCCAACTTTCCCACCAAAGCACCTCCAGGTGGATAAGAATATGTACAGACTCAAGGATTAGACCATAGCTAGAAACTCTATGTAAAAATATGTATGTATGGTTCAAACAAAAATGATGCTTGGATGCTTGTACAAATTTAATAATAGTAAATAATGACTCTTTCAGGAATATTGCTATGTTTACTATGTGAATTAGAATTGTTTTGGTTGTAAGTGACAGACCATATTTTGACCTAGCTTAGAAGGAGAAAGGTATCTGTCAGCTCATATAAACAGAAGGGACAAGGTGATTCAAGGGTCCGAGACCACCAGTGTGCTTTTTCTCCTGCCTCTGGCTTTTTCTCTCTACAAGTGGAGGGTTGGGAGACCCATATTTCAGTTTCACTCTAAAAAAGGGAAGAGCTAATACAACACACACAGGCATATCAATCATTTTGAAGATTCAGACTTCATATCAGAATGATAGAGTACTAAGGGACAATTCCCACAAAAGAGGGGAAGAACACAGACATGGCCCCTGGGGAAAAGTTTTTGTACGAAGAACAGATTATTTTTATCTTGGGACTTCATGCATTTCCAAAGCCTTAAAATCCCAAAAATACATTTATATCAATTTGAGAAGCACAGACGTATGTGTCATATAGACCTGAGAGGGCCTCAGATTCGATGCTGTGTGAAGAATTGTGAAGAACTGTGTTTGCCTTTTGGTAAGACATTCAGATGGACAATGACAGCCTCAAGAGCCTGTGGGACACACAAGGCAGTAAGAGAGAATTCCAAACCTTCTGTTAGAAAATATTAACAGAAATGCCAGCATATAGGAAAAGAGAAAAGAAATAAAGCCAAAAGGTGAAGGAAAGAAGAGAAGGTGGCATGACTTTGGGGATTACATTAAAAATTCCTAGTAGTGAAAAGACCAAGGAATTCCTAAAAATTAGGAATGTTAAATTTGATGTTAAATTTGAAGTTGCATTGGTATAGAAAAAATTTTGTGACAATGATAAATTACAAACCCATTTTCTTTTCTTTCGGGGCTCAAAATTAGATTACATTTCCTAGCCGTCCTTGCAGTTAGGTATAGTCATGTGACTAATTCTAGCCAATGGGGTATAGGCAGAGGTGATGTGTGCTACCTCCAGTCCTGGCCAATATAATGCCCTCATTATCTTCTACCCTCTCTTCCTTTTCCTATAGGGTGATTACAAAGGATCTAGTGGGGAACTCCATGACCCTATAAGATGCTGGAGCTCCTTGCTGAAAGGAACTGAAGTCTGGGAAGAACCACATGGACCAGGCCTCTTCTAACCCCCGCTGACTATGATAAGAGTAAACAAGAATCCTTCATTGCTATTGCTAGGTTATTTCAAGACATTTTTGTTTGTTATGGTGCTCGCATCGTAACTGATACATCTTCCTCACCCTATTTCCTCTTGAATTCTCAAAAAAGTTTACTAAGTATGTGAATGCTATATAGTAGCTCTGTGGCAATCAAAAGGAGGCTGAGTTTCACATCTGCTAACATGCAACAGAAACCATATTTACAAGAAACCAACATGTTCCATAATCTAAACCCATTTGTAAAAACAGGTGTTTAGGTTCAGAGGTGACAGTGATGAGACCATAAGCTCCTAAGAAATTTTCAGAAGTATGGCCATGGGCTTTGATTTCCACATAGCATGAAATGAGGGAAGTTTCAGGAAATTTTCTAGATCCAAGGGGGTCAGCAACCCCAAAATGACTTACAAATTACATTATTTTTATGTGGTTCAGGGTGCTGTGAGTGAAGTCTTTGCTCCACATGCCAAGGATGTGGTACTTCTCTGGCTGCCCTCCAACATTTTGTTCCCCATAGTGGGCCATTGATTGTCTTTAAGGCATTAATACTTTATTTTTTATCAAATTTATTTTTTCAGCCATGTTTCCTCTACTAGACTCCAAGTTCAATGAGGGAAAGGGCTGTCCCTGTTTTGTCCTCCATAGTATACCTGACACCTAGGACAGCACCTGTCACACAGTCCGTGGAATTTTGTTGAAATGAATGACATGAAATTTGTAGGTGTGGGAGCCTCAAATAGTCCCCCATTGGCCTGAGAGAATTCATTTCTCAATATTATTTTGATCAATTGAATGTTTTTAGCTATCTGATTATTTGAAAATGCATTATGACCTTTCTTTATACAAAGTACATATGACATTTATTATGATACTTCTTATACATGAATTTTACAACAGCAACAGAGCTGTGTAGATTTTTTATGAGTAATATTTGTTTCTTTCTAGAAAGCACATGAATCCTTTTTTCATGTATTGTAGCCTAGACTGAGCTTGAAACAAAATATTCCTGTCCCTTCAGTCCAGGAAGTAGCAATGTTAAATAAAAGCCTTCCTGACCTGCCTTCTGGAACCTTTCCCATCAGAGTTCCAGGAATGATCACTTTCATTTTTTAAGAACAAGATATTAAGAGAGGGGCTGGAGCCGTGGCTCAGTGGTTACAGCGCTTGCCTGGCATGCAGGAGGAGGCAGGTTTGAACCCAACACCACATACACAACGAAGTGTCAGAGTAACAAAAGCCACATGAAAAACTAAATAAAATCGATTCTCTCTTTCTCTCTAGCTCACTGTCCCTCTCTCTCTTAAAAAAATAGATATTGAGAGCAGAGTGATACTCATTTTTTCATTGCTTTGAATGAATCTTGCAGTTCTTCCTCAAACAGCACAGTTTAAACTCTTAATTATTCTTTCCCTACCACCATGTCTCATTTTCCCATGGACATTAGAATCCTAAAGTCCAAAGTTCCTCTTTAATATCTTCTTAGGAATTTTTAATAGTTTTCTGAAATTGACATTAAATGTATAATTATCTGCTTTCCTTTCTTTGCTTATAAGCTTACCAGAGGTAGATTCAATAAATACTTCTTTTACTTTTCCTTTTGAGAATGAATGCTTGGAATCATTCTTGTTTCTTAGTATAGTATAAAGAATTAAGAATAAATTCCACATCAACCTTCTGATTTTATAGATGAGGCAACAAAGACCTATATTCTTACCTGAAGTGAGATAGCTTGCTAGCAGAAGATCAGTTTCCCTCTGATTTTGTTAATATTTAACATTTCAATATTTCCTTAACACAATTACTTCACATGTATAACAAATGATTGCTTTGAGTTCATCATGAAATAGCACAGCAATTTATGACTCACTATTATAAGCAAATACACATAACACTCCAAGAGCAGAATTTATGGTAGTGGTAAATTATACTAAATCTCTTGCAATTTCTCAGATATGCCACATAGGATTTTTTTTTTTAAGATCCAAGCCATTACATACAATTTTACCTCATGTAGATGTCTATTCTTAGTTTTTGAACCTCTTTTACCTATCAACACCAAATTCAAAGGTCACCCCCATGCAGTCTCCCCGTGACCTCAAACGCTCTCTTCTCTATATTGTCATGGCTCTCTATGTTTGTACTTTGCAAAACTGAGTACCTTAAGGTTGGATCCTTGATGCCTATATGCCTCCACAGAACCTAACACTGTTTTTTTTTTTCACTTAATGGTAACTTAACACCATTGGAGGAATAAGAGAATTAATAAGTAAGCCAAATTAATTATCCTCTGCTGAAATTAGTTACTCACTTCTTTGGAGGTACAGCAAAGAAGAAGAAAAACGTCTTATGTATTCTGTCAGTGTAATTCTGTAGTTACTTAATGACATGAATACCTAATGCATCCTACAAAGTGCTGACAGAGACACTTAGTGAACGTTCCCACACGTCCATCCTCCATTATGAACACACAATCATTTTAGTGGAAGATTGTAAGATCAATGTCTGGAGTTGTATCAAATATGTGATGAGAGAAATGAGCTCCTTTGTCCTTTAACTGATTTACTGGATTGTCCAATGGCGGTGGCTGAGCAAGTTGACATCTAACAAAGGTAGAAGAATATCTTGGTGCCAAAGACAAAGAAAAGAAGATGTAGCCAGGGGTAGTGTTCATGCCTGTCATCCTAGCAACTCGAGAGGCTGAGGCCGAAAGATCACAAGCTCAAAACCTGTCTCAGAAGCTTAGCGAGGCCCTAAGCCACTTAGCAAGATCCTGTCTCAAAATAAAAAAAAATAAAAATAAAAAGAGCTAGGAATATTTTTCAGTGGTTAAATGCCCCTGGTTTCACTCTTTAGTACCAAAACGAAAATGTAGTACTGTGTGGGTGGAGTGACAAGGATATAATTCTGAAGCCACCCTTGATAAAAGGCATGGTACATAGCCCTCAAAAAAATATTAGTTAGGGGCTGGAGCGGTGGCTCAGCGGTTACAGCGCTTGCCTGGCATGCGCGAGTGTGCGAGTTCACACCCCAGCACCATGTACACAATGAAGGCCACATGAAAAGCTAAATAAAATTAATTCTCTCTTTCTCTCTCTCTCTCTCTCTCTCTGTCCCTCTCTCTTAAAAAAGAATATTATTTATTGGTAAAGCCTCTCGATGAGTACAGGCTTTCCAGAGCCTTACTGTGAGAAAGACTATAGCTACTTCCAAGCTCAGAGAAAATTGAAATGCCATGGGGTCAATTAGCCATGTCTGCCTTGGGCACACAAAGAAATGGAACTTCTTGTCCTGGATTTAGAATCTATTGCCTTAAACTGAAGCAGACTTGGAAGAACTTACTGAGTTAGTGAAGTGCACGGAGAGACTTAACAAAAGTGAAGATCTGGGTCTGGGCATGTAGCTCAGTGATAGAGAGCTCACCTAGCAGGCACAAGGCCCTGGGTTTAATCTCCAGTACCACAAAAAAATAAATAATAATAATAGTGAGCGAAGATCAAGTGAATTTTAACATTGGTGGAGTATAAACGTCATTTACCATCAATAGCTGCACTGTACAATAAAGTAGCCACTAGCCACAGGGCAGTTTAGATTTAAATGAATTAAAATTAAATGTAATTTAAAAAATATTTCCTTGTATTTCAAGTGCTCAATAGCCCCATGTCTAGTGGCTACTTTATTGGACAGTAAAGAGTTAGAACATTCTCATTACCACAAAATGTTCTATTGCACATTTCTCTGGGATGCCTTAGAAAATTATGCTAACACAAGGGAAATACTAGAGAAAGGTGTTGGCCAAATTTTATTGTTATATCATGTGCATGTACAAATATGTAATAATTATAGGTATAATTAAAATATATCAACATATGAGGGAAATAAAATTATGCTAATGTTTTTAACAATACATAACATGTGTAGCATACAGTATAATATTTTACATTATAAATTTGTTTGGTTAATGTTCACACTTTTCTAAGCCTTGAAAAATAATTTTTCAGATGGTCCTTGTGCTATCCAGTAGTATTTGAAGCAGATTCAAAGATTGACATGGTATGGATGGTTTCCTTTACTGGGGAATAGAGCACAGAAGACTAAAATTAAAAGATGAAATGTCTTAGCTTCTTGCAATCCAGAGAGAGAAGAGTTATCTCATTAGGATTTTTGAAGTTGAATAAGTGTTTGGGATTTTAAGGCTAGTTACTGCTACATAAGCAACATGACTAGCAAATGAAAATATCATTTCAATTAAGTTAGACAAAATATTTCACTATCAGGTGTCATACTGAATGATTAGTCTTTTGTTTACCTCAAAGTGAACTAAGTAGAACCATTTATCATACTTTCTTTTTATAACACATGTGTAAATGAAAGAAGAAAATAAGCTAATAGTTGTTGAGCACTTTTTATGTGTCCAACTTTATGAAATACTGAGGATTTTTTTAAACTAAATTATTGTTTTATGTCTTGGAATGAGTAGATATTTATCCAATTTTCAATAATTAAAAAAAAGTTTTAAATTAAGTTCAGCCTGGTCTACTTATAAAGGTTTAAAATAATAATAAGTAATAAGTAACTTGAGCATTCATTATGTACCAGGCACTATGTTAAGTATTTTGTAAGTACTAATTTAACCCTCAAAATACCCCATAAGGTATTAATTGACCTCTGTCTTGATCTGCTTTGTGTTGCTAGAACAAAATACCTGAGGCTGACTAACTTATAAAGAAAAGAGTCTTATTTAGTTCACAGTTCTGCAGGCATGTCAGTTAAATATTGGGCAGCTGTATCTGGAGAGGGCCTAAAACTGTATCATAACATTATAGTATTACATGGCAGGAGCATGAGTGAGAATAGTAAGCTGGAGTGCAGAAGGGGCCAAAACACGAAGGATAAACTTGCTTTATAACTGCTCACTCTTGCAGCTATTAGTCTAATCCCATAAGGCTCAACTCACTCCCATGAGATCTAATCTCGTCTCAAGAGACATAACTCCCATGACCTAATCACATCCCAAAGGGCCCACCTCCTGACACTACCACAGTGAGGTAAGGAATTAAGCCTCAACATGAGTTTTGGCAGGGAAAAACATAGTTCTACCTTCTTTTATAAATAAGGCAGCAGCATTCACAACATTCAACTTTCTTCACAAAATCACACAGCTAATTGGGGCCGAGCTGGGGCTTGAGTTTAGGTCCCTGTAATTTCAGAGCTTTGATCCTTAACAATTGCTGTATGTGGTCTTTCCTACACTTTAGACAATTTCATAAGCTCATTCTAAAACAGAAGGGCTTCTAATTCTTGGTTGATCAGTAAACTGAAATAGCCATTTTTCCTACGCAGTTCAGACCTATTCACAGCTCAATCTTCTGCTCATTTCTTTTGAATATACCTATTTTTGTTTGGTGTTGCCATAACATATAATACCACAAATTGGGTAATGTATAAAGAAAAGAAATGTATTTCTTGTTGTTCTGGAGGCTGGGAAGTCCAATATGAAGACATCAGCATCTGGAAGGGTCCTCTTGCAGTGGTATCCCATGGTAGAATGTGAGAGGGTGAGAAAAGAAAAGAGAAAGTGGGTCGATAACAGGTGAATCTGGATTTTGTAACAAATCCACTCTTGAGACCACAAACTTACTCCTGTGATAAAGACTGAAATCCTCTCATGAAGGCAGAGCCCTCATGACCCAATCCTCTCTCAAGGATCCCACCTCTCAACACTGTTGCATTGGAAATTAAGTTTCCAAGACATGAACTTTGGAGAACACAGCTGAACCATAATAATACCCTGACATATATACTGTTCACTTGGTTTGCCAGATTAAAAAAAAGAAAAAGAAAAACAAGATGCCAGCTACTTTTGAATTTCAGATAAACAACATGATTTTTGGGATATGTACATCTCATGAAATATTTGCATTTTATCTGGAAACTCCAGATGAGGTTAGCACTAGTTCCATATCAAAGGTATATGAGATCAGTTGTCCTATCCTATGATTTAGTAATAAACTTTAGCAGGAGTGTCATATTGAATCTGGGCTGCTCTTACACTTGAAAAATAGAATGTGTTGTAAGTGGCATTCTAGGATTCTGAAGTTAGGTTGTGAGAAGCCTTGCTGCAGCCACATAGGTTTATTTGGCCTCTTTAGAAACCACAAGGTTCCATGTAAGACACAACTACCCTGAGACCACCAGCATGCTAGAGATGACACAGGAGGTACCCTGAATGATAGTCCCAGCTGAGCCCAGGCTTCTAACCAACACTTTCAGAATTCCAGACATGCAAGTAAAGCTATCCTGGACTCTCCCAATTAGCCCATCCAAAGACTGAACACCAGAGGAACATTACGTGGGGAGAAGAAATACCTAGCCAAACCCTCCCTACATCTCTGATCCCAAAACATGAGATTTAACTGAAGGTGGTGCTTTAAGTCAGTTAGTTGGGAGTACTTGGTAACACAGCAATAGATAACCAGAACAGAAGCAAATGGTTTTACTATTCGGTTTTCTAATAAGCAATTATACAGAACACTAGGAACAAGGTACTTCCTCACACAAGAAATACAATCTCATTTACACCAATACCAAGATCATACTTGGTATGATCAGCAGACAAAAGTTATATCCATTAACATCATCAATAATACGAGAATGATTACTTTAAAAATTACCAGTTAAGTTTCTAGAATTCTAGGCAAATTTCAACGAGCAGTAGAAAGTTTGAAACTTATTTTTTCCTTTAAACATCTCATTCCTCCATTGACCCTGACTGGCATCCATCCTCTCAGTCCATCTTTTGCTTCAGCCACTGCAGAACAACCTGTTTCCTATAGGTGTAAGCGGGCAGCACCTTACTTTGCCTGCACCCTATCACTCTAGCTCTTGTTCTCTGGGGCTTCTCTGACACTCTGACACCCAGTGGGATGCCTGCAGGAACCTGCCTGGCACCCATGCATACACCAAGGGTGGACAAGAGGATAAGACCTGTGCAGTGGCACAGGACCCCTTTCTCAGAAGGGCAACATTTTTGGTTTAAGGCTCTGCCATCTCCATCTTGAAATAAAGATTGGTAATGCCATTTTGCACTGATTCTTGCAGATTATGTAAGAGGTCTTGCATGCATCTGTGGAAATGTAGGTTATGACCAAAGCTGGCACAGAATCTGTTGGGTAGATGCCCCTTTTTCTTTCCTGTGAATGAACAGTCCTGAAACAATTGAGTCCACAGAAGATGCCCATCACTGTGATTTCCGGTCTTAAGTGGTTTACCTTGCTCTTCTGCATAGGATGATTTCCCAAAATGCAAGGAAATCCTGGGAGGAGACTTCATTTTCCAGAGGGGATCCAGGTTAAAATTAGGATTTTCTAGTGCCTTCTATGTGCCATAGTTCTAGATTCCAGGGATTTGGAAATAAACAAGATTTCCTACTGTCATGGAGTTCACATTCTGGGTGGCATAGACACCAATTAAATAAGTGAACAAAGAGATCATTGTAGATTGTGGTAAATGCCATGAAGAACACAAACAATGCTCTGGGAAGGGCAGGAAGGGCAGTCATTTGGATAACAGATAATGAGGAGGCAAATGCACACCAAGGCCTGGGGTGATAGCCAGCCCAAAGGTCCTGGAGTAGAAATGTTCTTAGTTTGTTCTGGTGACAGAAAAGAAAGCAGAGTGTTGGGAACACAGAGAAAAGGGAGAAGAGAGGTGGTACAAAGTGCTACTGAAGAACCAACCACACATGTCCACGTTAAGAAGTTTGCATTTTATTCTAAGTGCTTTAGGGAGCTGCTAAAAGGTTTTTAATAAGGGGGTGCATTCTGGTTTAGGTTTTGAGAATATTACCCTGTGCAGAGAGTGTTTCGCAGGGGAGTCATTTAGGAAGCTATTGCAAGAGTCACAGTGAGAGTTGCTGGTGTCTTAGAGGAAGGTGGGAGCAGGGAAGATGGAGACAGGAACATCAGAGCAGGTGCACTAGGGAGCCCTTGCGACCAGAAATGAGCAAGCTCCTATTGGAGCAAGAAGTAGGTGACAATTCTCCTCTGTGTAGAGGCTGTGACCATTGCCACATCCCTAGTGAGGAAGGAGGAAGAGAGAAGAGCAGGGCGGAAGCAGAGGGAAGGGAAATATGGGGAAGAAAGGTGGCAGATCACTGATCACAGCAAATCAAGAACTCACCTACAGCTACATTAGGCTAGTTCCTGGCCAGCACCCAAGGCTGTGCTACTCACAATCCCACAGCATCTTCCTTTCACTCTTCCCAGACAAGCACCAACCCCCCCACACACACAACACCATCCCTGTCCCCAACCTCATCCTTGCTCTTTTTCTTGCAGGAGTAGCGAGAACAAGAAAAAGATTGCTTCAGATATTGCATTTTTCGCACATTTTCAACAACTGACAATACCCACGAAGCAGCATTAAGAGGTATAATAATTTGAAAAAGATTACTGTTCCTTCCAGGTGATCCAGTTGTGTACTTAGAAATCCAACTGACTCAACTCCAAACTTTTTAGCAGTCCAATGAAAGTTCTTTGGGAGCATCCGGAAATCTATAAATGTTCTACATACAAGCAATGTTAGGCATTATAATAGGAGCAACAAATCCACTTACAAAAGTATTAAAAACCAATGAAATAATACTAGCAGGAAATGAGTGGGCTTATGTGAAAACAACCACCAAATCAAGAGCAAACTTGCAAAACTTTAAAAATAAAATTGTAACAAATGAAGAAATATTCCATGTTCCTAAAACATAATTAATTTATAGGTTTAATCCAATCTAGTTTAAAAGATTTTTTATGTGTAGGAACTTGACATGATGATATTAAAATAAACCCAAAATCATAAGCATTTGAGCATTTCTAAGAAAGCAAAAAGCTAACAGGTGTTAAAATATACCATAAAGCTAGAATAAGTAAAGAAGGCAGTGTTGTGTTGATGCAAAATGAGATCTTTCTGGAAACTTCAATAATAGACCTTAGAACATATAAAAATTAAAATTATGGATGATAAATTATATACACAGATTAATGTAGGAAATGAGCTGGATTTGTAAGGAAAAGAGCAATAGAAAAAGATGTTAAAGAAAACATCATTATAACTGCTCACACAGAAATTTAAGCACTTATGAAATAAAAAAAAATGCAAAGATTAAAAGTAATTTAAAACCATGAAAAATATTTTCAATATTTATGACCCAAAAAAAAGCAAATTTAATAGCTTAAATACACAACAGGCACCAACAAATCTATAACAAGAAACCACCAAACCCCAATTAGAAGGAGTGAACAGACACGAATAGACAGTTCACACAGACACAACACAACAAAAAGCTGACTATCATCAATAGCAATCAAAGAATACATTTTTCACACACCTGTGAGTGTGGATGTATGTTGCTGAAGATTAATCCAAACCTTTGTACAATCTAGATAAGCACTCTACACTGAGTCACATTCCCAGCCCTAAAGAATGCGATTTGAAGTATCGATAAGATCTAGCTTTTCAGATGTCAAATCAGAAGAGAATTTTATTAGAAATAATAGGCTAGCAAAAATAACAATAAATGCAAACCATTATTTAAAATTATTTATTATTTTTAATAAAATTAAAATAGCATTGGAATATTTAATGATATATATGATAACGTAACATTGAAATTAATACATATGTGAAACTTCATAACAACGCTATGAAGTAGGCCATATTGCTATGCCTGCTTAATAGAAGAGAAACCAGAAGGAGCTAAGCAACTTTTTCCATCCACATGCCTAGGAAGTGGGAGTCAACACTAAACAGCCTGATTCAGGTGCCAGATATCAGTTCTAAACCAATAGGCAAGAGGATGTAATGAAACAGACACTATGGGGCTGCTAGTAGAATAAATGATAATAAATGATAATTTAGAGTCAAAGCAATTTGACTCTAAATATCAACAGTCTTCTAAGGATTTATAGTCCTTCATCCAATAACTCCACTCTTAAGATTCAATCCTAAGGATATTAGAGATAAAAATAGAAAATCATGTTAAGAATTTTATTATAGAATTATTTATAAAACAAAATAATTAAATGTAAACCTAATGCCTATGTAAATAAGTTGTAGTGCACCCATTAAATAAATATATTGGCTTTAAAAATAATTGATAGCATGGGAAAATGCATCAATATGTGATCTTAAATGAAAAAGCAAGATATAAATCATTAGGTATAAAGTCAGGCACATGCCTGGAATTCCAACTACTTTGGAAGCTGAGGCAGGAAGATTGCAAGTTCAAAGACAGCCTGAGCAACATAGCAAAATCTTGTCCCAAAAAACAAAGGAAAACACTATGCACATAGTATGGCCTCAATATTCTAAATGAAGAACAACAACAAAAAAACCTTCAAACATATCAAAGGGTTCACAATGATTATCTTAAAGGGAAGAAATTACAGATGAACATCATCTCCTCTTTGTTTTTTCTATACCTTCTAAATTTTCCACAAAGGAATCCCTAAAATTTCTTTTATAATCAGGTGAAAGTCAATGAACGTTAGATTATGGTTCGAGAGAAATATTAGGAATATTATTTTGAATGATTTTTACTCCTCTGAGGTGAGAAATCAGATACTAGCTACAGATATACCCTGTGTTTCTCAATTTTCTATTAGTATAACTAATACCTGGAATAAATCAACATACAAAATGAAAAGGTTATTTTGGTTTAGAATATGGAAGGTTTAGTCCATGCTCTGGTGGAATCATTGTTTAGAGGCCTATAATAAGGCAGCACAGCGAAAGAGAAAGAGGAAGGAACCAAAGTCCCATAGTCCCTCTCTCTCTTTTTTTTTTTTTATTTGTTTGATGTAGTCTTACTTATTGGAGGGAATCGTTGTTACATATTCGTGCATACATAGATATTGACAGAGTAAGTTAAGGCCAATCCTAGTCCAGGATCTCCCCACTTTGTCTGCTCTCATGCCTCCTCTGCAATACCACCATGTTATAGATAGAAATAAGAATATACATGTATATTAGTTTTTTAAATTGCTGAGTTTCTCTGCCTGCCTGTGTATAGTTGGGCTTCTCATGGGAGGTGATAGTTCCCAGTTGCATTGGTAACCCCCTTATCCGTCCCTCCGCTCCCTGCCTCCATCCCTCTCCCCGCTTCATAGTTATGGTTCCCTCAGCTTATGTGAAATTTCAACTATGCTGAATTTATTATTTAAACTTAGCTAACTTTCATCCTGTCTTAGATTTTACTCTAGGTTCCACATATGAGAGAGAACATTTGGCCCTTAAGTCTCTGAATTTGGGATATTTCACTCAGCATAATTTTTTCCATCTCCATCCATTTGGCTGCAAATGCCATGATATCATTCTCTCTAGTGGCAGAGTAGAATATATATATATACAATCATCACAGTTTTTGAATCCACTCATCCAGTAAGGGGCATCTGGGTTAGTTCCATAGTTTAGCTATTGAAAATTGAGCTGCTATAAACACTGATGTAGCTGTGTCACTGTAGTATGCCTACTCTACCAACTCTAGCTCTCTTTTGGGAAAATACCCAGGAGTGGGACAGCTGGATCACAAAGTGGTTCCAACCCTAGTTTTTTTAGGAGTCGCCACACTGTTTTCCAGAGTGGCTGTATAAGTTTTCAGTTCCACCAACAGAATGTTAGTGTTCCTTTCTTCCCACAATCCCTCCAGCATCTGTTATTGTTCATATTCTTATCTACAATGAAAACTATCAAACATTTAAAATAGAAATTGGAGAAGATGGAAAAACATTCCAAGTTCCTGGTTAGGCATAATCAATATAATTAAAATGACCAATATGCCGAGAACCCTAAACAGATTCAATGCAATCCCCACCCATCAAGATACCAATAACATTCTTCATGGATATAGAAAAAGCAATTCTCATATTCATTTGGAATAACGGGAGACCCAGAATAGCCAAAACATTACTTAAGACAGAGGACGCAGGAGTTGTCATAATACCTGACCTGAAATTATACTATAGGGCTATAGTAAAAAACAAACAAACAAAAAAAAACACCATGGTTTTGGTATCAAAAGAGTCATGAAGACCAATGGAATAGACTAGAAGATACCAAGACAAACCTGCAAATCTTTAACCATCTGATATTTGACAACAGGCCCAAAAATATAGTGTGGAGGAAAGATAGCCTGTTCAACAAATGGTGCTGGACAACCTGGATAGCCAGAAGCAGGCAACCGAAATTAGATCCTTATCTCTCACCCTGCACAAAAATCAAATCAAAATGGATCAAAGAATTAGAAATTAAATCAGCAACTATACAATTGCTAGAAGAAAAAATAGAATCAACACACCATGACATCAGTGTAGGCATCTCCTTCCTTAACAAGATTCTTATAGCGCAAGAATTAAAGCCAAGAATCAATGAGTGGGATGTCATTAAACTGAAAAGCTTCTGCACAGCTAAAGAATTAGTCAAGAGTGTCAAGAGAGAACCTACAGAATGGGAGAAAATCTTTGAATGCTATGCCTCTTACAGGGGACTAACATCCAGAATATACAAAGAACTAAAAAAACTGAGCACCAAAAACACAAACACTCCAATCAATAAATTGGCTAGAAACTTCTCAACAGATAAAGTCCAGAAAGTCAATAAATATAAGAGAAAATATCTCACAATCCCTTTGGAAAGACCACTCACTAGGCCTCACCTCTTAAAGTTTTCATAACCTCCCAATAGTTACCAAACTGTAATCAAAAACTTTTAACACTTGGGATTTTGAGAGACATTCAAGATCCAAGTCATATCATTCCCCAAAATCTTATGTGTTTAAACCTAGAGCGGCAGCAGTGGGCTTTGATTATTTCTGTCAAAGGCAGAGCTGTGAAGACAATGGGACACAACTTTGTCCTGGAAACAGTTGAGGCAGGTCTAGAATCTACCTGGCCTGCTCAAGCTGTGAACAAAGAACATCCGTAAACTTGACACCCTATTAGGAGAAGATGAAATATATCTGCTTTATCAAAATAACTTCATTTGACCCTGGCATGGTGGTGCACACCTGTAACCCCATCTGAGGCTGAGACAGGAGCATTGCAAGTTTGAGGCCAGCCTGGGTGACTTAGCAAGACACTGTGTCAAAATAAAATTTTAAAATGGCTGGGAATGAAGCTCAATGGTAGAGGACTTCCATTGCATGTGTGAGGCCCTGGGTTCAATCTCCCAAATTTTTTTCATTTGATAAGTACAGCCAAGGTATAAATAAGATATGTTCACACTTTTTTTATAGCATACTACAGAGAAATTGAAGCCAGAAGACAAAAACTCAACTCCTAGGGTTTTTTGTTTGTTTTGTTGTGTTTGCAGGGCTGGAGATGGAACCAAGGGCCTTGCATATGTTGTGCAAGCCCTCTACCACCCTCCTACCCCTCCAGGTTTCAGTTGCTAGTTTATGACTTCATTTTTTAATCTCTCCAATCATTTGATCTCCCTGAATTTTATTATTGTCATTTCTCAAGTAGGACCAAGAAGTATACCTGTCAGTCAACTCAAATATATTCTAGTGTGTACAGGTTATTTCATGTGTAGAAGCCATTTGAAAATAAAAATACCTTAGATAAATGAAAATTATTAATATTATAACTAGACCTGTCACCTGTCTGGAATGACTGTTTGGCAGAATAGGTTTCCTGTTGTCAAAGGAAGGACAGAGGCAATACAGAACTACAAGGTATGGATGCCAACACCCTTTCTTTCTTTCTTTTTCCTTCCTTCCTTCTTTCTTTCCTTCCTTCCTTCCTTCCTTCCTTCCTTCCTTCCTTCCTTCCTTCTTTCCTTCCTTCCTTCCTTTTTCTGGAAGCACTAAGGTTTGGACCCAGGGCCTCCTGCATACTAGGCAAGTGCTTTGCCACTAAACTACTTCCCTACCTCCACAACCACTTTTAAAATTTTATTTTGAAACAGGATCTCACTACGTTGCTGAGGCTGGTCTCAAACTTATGATCCTCTAGGATTACAGTGTATGCACTACCAACCAATATTTTTTTGTTTTGTTTGAGAGAGAGAGAGAGAGAGAGATTAGAGAGAGAGAGATAGAGACAGAAAGAATTTTTATTGTTTTGTCTTTTTTTTTTCTTTTCCTTTATTTAGTGTGTATGTAGTGCTAGGGATCCAACCCAGGACCTTGCGCATGCCAGGCAAGTGCTCAACCAATGAGCCACATCTCCAGCCCCCACCTTTAATTCTTTAGACTGTTATCTTCTGAAGTTCTGACTGCCTCCCTCCCAATCCCTTAGACTCCCAGAACTGTGACAGGATCTGAGCTCCATTCCAGAACTACAGAGTGGCTACGTCTTCCCAGGTTCAAAAGCTACTTCCTTCATGTGACCTAAATAGACTTTTAATGTAAATAAGCACTGCATGTGAACCTCAGAAGGGTATATTTGTCCTGTTAGTCATATGTTTGTCTGGTTGGAATGAATAACAGTTCTGAATACCCAAAGCCTCACTCCCTCACCAAAAAACTTATTATGCACTTTTTCTTTAGTTAATAAGTGTTAAGAGAAATACAAATAATTACACCGGCAGCTATGTATGATTTTTAACCAAAGGATTTTGCTTTATCAATCCCCGGTGAGGCAAATATGAGAAGCTCCGGCCCTAAGTGGGGCAAGAACTTGTAAAGCATTCTCCAAAGTTCTTCTCCAGAAAAATCAGAAGGCTTTTGAAAATTAATCCACAAATTGGAAAGCTTTCATAGCCAAACAAAAGAACATATGCCTAAAATTTTTGAGAACCAAGATCTCAATAAAATTCTTTGGGAAGTCTCTTGACCTTGGTTGCTCCAAGTGTGGAATGAGGACTAGGTGTCTCCTCAGTTGATTTCTAACTAAAAAGTCCTGGACCAGAACTGTCAAGGTCCACTTAGTTCTTGGTCTAAATTTCCACAGGATCTCTACACTTCTACCAAGTACAAATGAAATTCAAATTTTCTCCACTTCTCCCTGAGCACCCTTAGGGAGATAGACCATCCAGGAAACTCAAGAAGTTCCCTACCCTGACATTCACTCCTTTCAGGAGACTCTAGCTTTTTTCTGGTCATCTTTTCTCCAGATAGGACAAAGAGTCTTCAGGGCCATAGGGTGTGCCCACCAGGAAGCAGCCCTACAATTTCTATATTAGCTTGGGCTGCCATAACAAAACACCACAGACTGGGCAGGGTGCCAGCATAGTCAGTTTCTGGTAAGGACTTTCTTACCACCTTGCAGATGGCACCCATCTCACTACATCTTCGCGTGGTCTTTCATTGGAGGAGTACAAGAAAGGGGGCTAAAAAGAGGGAGAAGGCAAAGGGAGGAGAAAGCACTGGTGTCTCTTCTTTTTTAGAGAGAGAGAAAGGGAGAATCACTTTTATTTAGTTTTTCATGTGGCTTTCATTGCTCTGACACTTCGTATGTGGTGCTAGGGTTCAGAGCATGTCAGGCAAGCACTGCAACCACTGAGCCACTGCTCCAGCTCCCTGGTGTCTCTTTTTATAATGACACCAAGCCTATTGGATGAGGGTCTCACCCTTTGACTTCATTTAACTTCAATTACTTCACCAGAAGACCCAGTGTTGAAATCTCCAAATATAGCTGTACTGGGGATTAAGCCTTCAATGTGAGTGTGCAAGGCACAAAACCCCCCTTCCAGAATGAGTTTCTGATATCTAAGACTCTGGAATTTTTTCACCCAAAAAGCCCAGACTAGCTTCCTGAGCATCTGCCATTGGAAGAAACTGGGCAAGACAAGAGGGTGGAGGCCAGGGCCTGGGCCCCAGAGGACAGACACTGGCTCTGCATCTCTATACTTCCAACTTCTAGCATGAACTCTGAAAATTCTTCATTTGAACTTGAACTTGTAGGTTATTATGAAAGTGTAATTGTCCAAATAGAATGATTCTTTTAAAAATCTTATTTTATGGTTGCTTAGCTTGATTTACAAATTTTAAGTATTTAAAATATGGCAGGTGGGCCTTGTTTATACTCTCCCCCAGTGCCCGACAAATGTAAGGAACAGATATGGTGGCAGGCTATTCCAGCTCCCATTGGACTCCTTTCTTAATCCCATTTCTGATAAACCAGACACTGTTAACCAGGCAATGAACTTTAGGAGAACAATATTAGTTTGACTCTACCTGAGATCAATTTCTTCACCTATAGCTGTATTCTGACAGGAATCATACATTATGGTCTCTATATAGTATTCTCATCACCTAGCGTTAAGTCTAGGCTTGCTATGTGCCAATTACTGTCCTAAGGACATTGCACATTCATTTGCTCCTTCCACCAGCCTGTGAGATAATAAATAATATCACTATCCTATAGATGAAGAAATAGAAATGAGAAAGATTAGCTAACTTTTCCTACTGTTAAAGCTTTGAAGTCAATAAATTATTTTTCCTTTTCAGCAGGGAGGTACTAGGAGTTGAGCCTAGGGTTACTCTACCACTTAAGCTATGTCTCCATTCCTTTCAATTTTTTTAATTAATTTTTTTTGTTTCTGGGAATTGAACTCAGAGACACTCTACCACTGAGCCACATCCTCAGCCCTTTATATATTTTATTTTGAGACAGGGTCTCACTAAGTTATTTAAGGCCCTGCTAAGTTGCTGAGGCTGGCTTTGAACTTGCAATCCTCCTGCCTCAGCCTTCTGAGTTGCTGAGATTACAGGCATGTGCCACCATGCCTGGTGCCTTTCATTCTTTTCTTTTGAGACAGAGCCTTTCTAAATTGCCTGAGTAGCTGAGATAAGAGACATGTTATATTCCTTATATCTTTTCCTTTTCAAGCATGTGCTACCATGCCCTGCTTATTTCTCATATTACAGGTGGCAAAATTGTAATTTTGCAAGATAGAGCGATCCATCTGAAGGTACACCCCTAGCAAGCCAGATTGGTACATTCAAACTCAGGTAATCGGATTCCAAAGCACATGCCCTTACTGCCAATGCAGCTCATTCAAGGGGTTTTCCTTGAAGAAAAACATGTATGTGGTGAAAAGAGCCTGGACATCTCACTGGGACAGAAGGTGACACCACAGAGGAAACTCATCTGTGCTGTATGAAGAAATCAGCTCTTTTGAGTAATCTGGTAATCTGAGGAAGTTAAATGGATTAAGATTACCAATTGTGTTTAACATTGGGAACTGTACTTGCATTTTAGTACCTGTGGCTTGAAACGACATCCCAGAATGAATCATTGCTATCACATTCTGACTTTGAACATATTTTCGGTCCCACTAAGAGTGATTGGCTCCTTAGGAATTTTTGAGCTATTTGAAAAAGGTGAGCTCTGAAGCAACTTAACCTCTTCATTCTGTTTCAGTCTAATTCAACATGATCACAGGTCTTGGATAATATAATAGATTCTGGCACAAGAAAGACCATTTGATTGGGTATGAAAGTTTGTCAACTAAAAAATTTTCCCATGATAACTAACACAGCTATCTTGCTTCAGGATGTTGCTCAAATCCTCATCTGCATGGTTAAAAGTTGGAAATATGATATGCAGGGTGTCCAGCTAATATACCATCCCACCTATAAAGGTTCATATCTAAAAGTTCCATTGACACCAAAGGGTCACTGAGGGTCAAAGTGAACCAGAAAACCTCATTCTTCTGCCCCTGTTTTGATGATCCTCAGAAGTTTACCATCACTCCACCAGCATCATGATTGTAATAAAGGAGCTGACGGATTCCTATGGGACATATTGACTCTGCATAACTTAGGGTGCTTTCTAGTCCTTTAGTCTAGCACAGGACTTGGTTTGCTGGTCTTCACTGTCTTTGGCTACATTGTCTGTTCGGGAGGAAGAGCCTGCTTAGAGTAGTTGAGAATATGAACTCACAATCAATGCAAAAAAGACTAGCTCGAGGGAGAACATGGCAGCCCACATACTGTGATTTCTCTGGAGTATTCTGTACTTCAAAACAAACAAAAAAAATATACAATTCTGCTCCCCACTCCTAGATTCCTCCCTAATTAATGTCTGACATTCCTATTGGTATGCTTTGATTTCTTTAGCTAAACAAAGTCCTGTAATCTTGCTTATAACTAGAATATTCCCTTTATCAGAAAGAATGGTATCCAATTCAAATTATATGCAAATAATAGTAGTGATTGGTTTAGGACAGTGGTTCTTAAACTTAGCATGCACCAGAATCACCAGGAAGGCTTCTTAAAGCATAAATTACTGAATCATACCCTAAGAGTTTCTGATTTAGTAATTCTGGAATTGGGTCCAGGAATTTGTATTTCTAGTAAGTTCTCAGGCGATGCTGATGCTACTGGTCTATAATTTATACTCTAAGAACCACTGGATTAATGGTTCTCAAGCTTTTCTCCAGGTCCTGACATACCTGAGAATAGGACACACTCATGTCAGTGATGCAGGATCCGTGGGGCAGTGATCTTGGTTACATCTTGAAAGTATCAGAAGCTGTAATAACATATCATTCAGGACTACTCCAGAACAATGAACCCAGAATGCCTGGAAGTGGGCCCAAGCCCTGCAAAGCTCGTGAAATTTCTCATTGTGGTTTTGTATGTGATCAGGGCTGACAATCTTTGCTTATATGAGACACAGGAGCAGCCAGGTATCAGGGAAGGGTCATATTTTTACAGCCTTTCCTTGGATATGTTTAATGCATCTCCTCCATGGGGCAATATTCCTCCCCCACTGCATTTTGTAACCAGACTCAAAGTCACTTGTGATTTCCCCAAAGCTAGATGGTCAGGGTCACATACCTAGAATTTCTTGTGATTATCATTTTCCTTTTTTCTGTAATCAGATAGGAGGATAAGAAGAAAGATGAGATTAGCCAGAAGATAAAGGGGCTGGAATAAATGTGGTTGGTTCTTTCTTTTGGCCTTCTCCCCTGTTTCTACTCTTACCCCTTCACCCTCCTTCTGTACTTACCAATATCTGGATGACCAGAGAGAGGACTGAATCCCACTGACTGAGACAGAAGACCTGAAGTGCCCTATTAAATTTATTATCGAAACTTTTTGACACCAAAGATGTAGAGCCCAGAAACAGGTGAGTAGTACACAGAGTTTCCCTCAATTCCCAGGGACACTTGGAGCCAAAAGTGTAAAACTCTTCTATTAACCAGCTCAAGATCAAATGTTGCTAGACAATGATCCTGAGACCTAAGGTCTCCATCGCAGTGTTAACACTCCCTAAGTGACAAAGGGCAAGGTATTTAACTTCCTGGAATCTCAAGTTTCCCTTACATATAGGATAAGGAGAACATGTCAACTTATCTACCAGAGAGGTATTGTAAGACCAACTAAGGTGTTCTTATCTAATCATAAAGCAAAATAAAAGAAAAAAGATCTCAAACTGCAGCAATATTCATTGGGTTAGAAAAACTGCCATTTTTAACTTCATAATATTTCTATGTAACTTATTCTCTCCCTATAAATACACAGGAATTCCAGAGTTCATAATTCTGTAACTACAACTCTAACACATGTACATGTAATTCAGCCTTCAGCATAATCAGCAGTTCATAAATATTTGTTGATCAATCAATTGATTGTACTAAGGCATTTTCAAACTCAAATGCACCACTAATAAATAAAATCCCAAGCTGATATTCTAAATAAATAACTCACTATTTCCCAAGCTGAATTCATTACCCCAGTGTACAACAACCTTGCATTAAGGATATTGAATATGTAAAATAAGCAATAAATTTAGAAATTAATCAATTTACTCATGACTGGGCAGTAAATAAAAGCAGGAAAAGTGACAGTCACAATAATGAGATCCAGTGCTTCTTGTTATGCTATGATCAGAAAGAATCTAGTCCCCAAAATCCCTACCTTGCTCTACTTTCTCTTGTTTTCCATAGCAGTTAGCGCGTCCCAAAATAGTGTATAATTGATTTTTTATATTATGTTTATTATTTATTTCTCTCCTTTCCTAGCAATGTGAGGACAGGGATTTTTACCTCTTTTGTTCATTGATATATCTCAGCTTCTAAATATCCAGCACACAGTAGGTGTTCAACAAATACATTTTTTTTAACAAATACATTTTTTAAAAGAGGGACAGTGAGAGAGAGAGAGAGAATCAATTTTATTTAGTTTTTCATGTGGCCTCTGTTGCTCCAACACTTTGTTGTGTACGTGGTGCTGGGGTTTGAACCCGCATACTTGCGCATGGCAGGCAAGTACCCCCATAACCATGGAACCACCACTCCAGACCCTCAACAAATACTTTTTAAATTAAGAAAGAAATGGATTAATGAATAACTCTATTCATCTCATTGCTGTACAATATTTATAAATCTCACACCTACCTTGTGAATCTGCACAAGACCATAAAGATTATCTAGTTCAGTGATTCCCAAAAGCTCACAGTGAGTTTTTACACTCCTTAGAGAAAATGTGAGTGTAAATTTGCCAGTTGTCATTCTATATTCTTCACTTTTTGATGTTAAAAATGTTTTTATTTTGTAAAATGGTAGTGATAGAAAATAGCAATTGGATGGGTGGGGAGTAGGTGTGTGTGTTCCTTATTTTAGGAGGGATGTGGTGGCTAGAAACTCTGGTGTGTATGTTCTGATTTTACAAAATAAAAAGTTAGGCATTTCAAAGTTAGTCGTAAAGCACCCAACTATAGTTTCTCTTTTCTTTTTATTTTTGTGATTGTGTAAACTTTGAAATCTCAACTTTTTTTATATGGTTTCATATTTGCCAACTCAAAAGCCTAACTGGATTACAAGGCTCAGGAAAAACTCATCTAAAAATATGTATATTTAAGGTGACCACAACTTTAACTTATGTATAATTTATATCCTGGCATTTTCTTCTGCTTTTGTTTTGTTTTGTTTTGTTTTTTGCAGTGCTGGTGACTAAACCAAGGCCTTGAGCATGCTAGGCAAGCATTCTTTTTGTGAGCTATACCCCTAATCCTAGGGTATTTTCTGACAAAGCAAAACCAACATTATATCATATATGGCCCATAAGATATGAAATTTAACTCATAGAAAATAATGACAATGCATTTATCAGAACTTCAAATATTATAATCAATTCTAGATGACATCATTTTGACAAGGCAGACACAAGCTGGAATGATTTCAAAGTGGGAAGCCAATCTAGACAGAAATCTGGAAGTTCAATCACATAAAGAAGAATGGGATTCACTGTGAACTTTTACTTTGAAGAATATGTGTTAGGGTAAGCATGATAATTAAGAACTCTAGTATAAAAAAGGCAGTATATATAATAAAGGCAATGTATATAGTCAGTCTTAGCTGTCTGTCTTAAGTCAGCTTAGCCTGCCATAACAAAATACCATAGAATAGGCAAGTTGGGAAAAAAAAGTTATTTCTCACAGTTCTGAACCTGGGAAGTCCAATTTCAAGGTGCCAGCTAATTTGGTTTCTGGTAGGTCTGTCTTCGTGGTTTGCAGACAACCATACTTTCTTGCTGTGTTCTTATATGGCCTTTCCTAAAAGAATCCCTCTCTCTCTCTCTCTCTCTCTCTGTCTCTCTCTCCCTTTCTCTCATAAGACCACCAATCCTATTGGGTTTGGATGCCACACTTATGACCTGTTTTACCTTAATTGCCTCCCCAAAGCCCCGTCTTCAAATACAGTCATATTGCACAATAGGGCTTCTAAACCTTGGGGGAGAGGAGTAATGCAATTCAGTGTATAGATTGGTCTATAGATCTCCAAGAGTAAATGTATTGAGAAACACACTGCAACTCACTGTATGAAACCATTTTAACTAAAGCCAGTCAACAATAAAAGTAATTTCCCACCCCTAATGCTATCTGTGCTTCCCTTCCCTCAGAGATCTTGAAGGAGGAAACTCCAACAATGAATGGAAGTTCAGAACCAAAGACTGTTAGGAACTCTACAGCTCAAAAAGTCTACCATATTTATCTTTTTAAATATTGTTCTTCTAATAGACTCGCCCCAAATTGTCCTTATCCTGAAAGATTGGAACCATATGTGGTTATTTTGGCATAAGAAGAAAGTCTAATAAAAGGCTTAAAACAACAAAGTTCAAACAATTTCGGATTAACTAAAATTTCACAATTTTTGGTTTCTGCAAAGAGCCATGAGAAGCCTGTGATTTTAATCTGGCTTGTGCTTGGGTTTGTGATTTTGTGTGGGGTTGGGAGGAAGTGGTTAAGTAAATTCTTAAATAGGATCCCAAACACTGCTTGCTATCAGTTTCTTAAGAAAGACCTTCAAAGAGGGTATTTCTGATTCCATGAATAAGATTAGAAGTGTCTAATACGTAAGATCACTTCAAACCTAATCTTAGGTAAACTTTCGGCAGAAAAATTCAAGAAAAAGAAACTAAATTCAGAAAGAAAAACAGGAATATTCTTTTACTACTTTTCTTCAAGAAAATACATGACCTCCTACTAAAACTTCCAGATGTTGTTAATTTTCAACAATAACTTTTAGTTCTAGATGAGCCAGAAAAATTTAGCAATCAACAGTATTTATTAATTCTGAACTCTTTTCTACTGTGAGCTACATACACCATGATCAAAGTTGTATAGAGACAGTATTTTAGTTAAATACAAAATGTTTCATATTTTCACAAAAATTGTTATTCAATGAACGTAAGACAGAAAAACAAGTCAGTTGCAACTGATACGCTACCATTTGGTAAAATGAATCATTTTGATAAGAATGTTAAAATAAAAATAATATCAAAGGTTATATTTAGGAAGAGTATAGTTTCCATATCAATTAAAAGCAATACCCTTAATACACATCAGTCAGGGCTGGAGTGGTGGCTCAGCGGTTATGGAGCTTGTCTGGCATGTGCAGAGACATGGGGTCAAACCCCAGCATCATGAACACAACAAAGTGTGGGAGCAATGAAGGCCACATGAAAAACTAAAGAAAATTTGATTCTTCTCTCTCTCTCTTTTAAAAGTCAGTATCCAACAATACAAAATATAGCTTAGAATGATCTCTCTCTCTCTCTCTCTCGTCTTTTTTTTTTTTTTTACGTCTTAGGATACCGGACAGAAGAGATCTCTCAGCTGCAATCACATATTTTACTGATGTATCCTAATTCACTAGCCTGTGTTCACTTGCAGAGAAGGGTCCTTGACTTGAACTCAAATTTCTTTGTAGTAAGGTGATCATGTCATTTATACGTGAAAATAACTAGAACACATTTGAGAGCGAAGGAGAACATAATTGCACTGGCTTAACAGGTATAAGCAGGAACTATGCCAGGCAAACCAGAACATTTGGTTGCCCTATCTATAGAACACTTTGTTGATGCCCTAATATACAATTCCACCCCAAGGGATAATTTTAAAGATAGTGGTCCTCAAGGCATGGTCCCAGAGGAGCAGAACCAGCACTGAATGACAACCTATTTGAAATGTAAATTCCAACCCCAGACCTACTGAATCAGAAACTCTGGGGTAGGGCCTAACAGCATTATTGATTTTACAAGCCTCAAGGTGATTCCAATGAGGCTAATATTTGAAAACTTCTTGTACAAGCCAGTTGTATTCCATGTCCTTAATCAGTGTTGGATTTGGGAACAGGCAGACCTAAAGCCAGTCTGAGTCCATGAAATACAAAGACAGGCTAGTTTGTGATTTCTGAAATCAATCTCTCTCTTGTGGCATATGGACAAGGGAGAATATTGTGTGACTTTATGACCCTGTGAACCAAGGACCTGGCTTTCTAATGACAGTGCTTGTCTTCCAAATTAAGCAATCCAAAGCCGATGCTACCTCGGGATGGTATTTAAAAAAATGTTTAAGCTATTTCTGTTCCAAGTATATGAACATGCTAGCACTCATTCCCACTTGTTTTGAACCAGTTAGAGTACTGGTTTTCCCACAGTGTCAAATTTCTTACATTTCTCCCTTCAATCCTTTTTCCTTTTCATTTAGTAAAATCCTGCCCATCCTCCAAAGTTCAATCTACTCCCTCATTCATTAAAGTCACACTGATTACCCTGCCCAAATGGTCTCCCACTCTTCAAAAATTTAATTTCACATATTTTCTAAAGCACCAATCTGTTTTCATCACCTACTGCCTTCTACTGCTCTTTTTCATGTCCAAGTGCCTTATCATGAAAGTACCTGGCCTTGAACACAGATGCTAAGCGAATATTTGCTATAGATAGTGAGTCAGTCCCTTGGTCCATGGAGATGAGGCATATGGTGGGGCACCCGTTCCTGACACTCTTAGCAACTTCCCAATCCCCAGGTCACAGCTATTCTTTGGCTATATCCACCGCACCAAATCCTGCCTTAATTACAACTCTTATCCTACTGTGGCCTATGTAGAGTCAGGCAACTTAATGACATCTGTTAGCAGAATCTCCATGAGAAAAAGTTTTCTACTCTCTTTTTCTTTCCTCAGCAGATACATGGTTGGTCACCTCCACCAAAGAGGGCATTACTACAAGGGAGGTCTGTATAAATGAATAGAAAGTGGAGGTACCAGGCCAGCATCAGTACTGAACCTCCTTCAATATGCTCTTTTCAGAAACTGTATGCCACCAGTGGAAGTGCATTTGGCAACATGAGCTGAGAGTGTGAGGACACATATGAACTAGATGTTGCAGTATAGCTTAGTGTTTGAGGATGTGGGTTTTAGAATCAAACCATCTGGATTTGACTGGGTAGAAGCTGCTCTCAGGTCTATAATCTTGGGCAATTTATTTGATTTCACTGACCCTCTGTTTCCTTATCTGTAAAATGGGGATAATAATCACACCTACCTTGTATATGTAAAACACTTAGCATTATGTATGGCACATAGCAAGCACTCAATAAATAATAACCATTAGTAACCCAATCTCTCTATGGCTCAGGACTGGCTTTGCTCCTACCTGTGATTATGGGAGATGAGGGGCCTTGCACTTCCCTACTGTGTTAGTCAAACTTCCATTACTGGAATAAAAAACCTGAGATAATCAACTTAACTAAAGAAAAATTTTATTTGGACTCATGGTTTCAATCAGAGGTTTCAGTCCTTAGTCACTTGGACCTAATGCTTTGGGCTTGTGGTGGGACAGTACATAATGGAAGGAGCATGTGCCAGGGGAGATCTGTTCACCTCCTGACAGCCAAGAAGCAAAGAAAAATAAAAGCAGGAAAAGGCTGGGGTCCCAATACCCCCTTCAAGGGCATGTCCCAAAGATGTACCTTCCTTCCACCAGTCCCCGGCTCCTAAAGGGTTCCACCATCTCTCCATAGTACAACTGGCTGGGGACCAGGCCTTCAACACATGAGCCTTTGGGGAACATTCCAAATCCAAACCCTTGTAGGTGCTAATAAGCAGGCAGCTAAGAAATAGTGACTAAAGGAAACTGGGGTCTCAAGCACAGTTGATCAGAGAGCAGGCTTTCACCTGGCTTTCTGCCTGCCCAGCAGGTATGGTTTAGCATCTGGATATGAAAGTTGCCAATATCCCCCATAGCATAAGACTCTGACTCCCACCACCACCCTTACCCACAGTCCTCGAGTGGATAGCTAGGAAGTTCTGTGGGTGATATTAATCCTTGCATTTGCCCAGCATTTTAGAGTTCAGAAATCTCTTTTCCATTTCTTCTCTCATTTGGCTCTCACACTATCTTTGTGCAATTGCTAGGGACAACCCATTTTACCAATTAGAAAACTGAAATTCAGAGTGATTATGTGATTTTTCAAAGACTGCATGGTCAGGAAGTTACAGAGCCATGGCTCAAGTGGAGGTGTTTGGACTTCAACTTAGTCATCAGCATGCCCACTCACAACCTTGATGCTCTGAGCACAGAATGAAGCTTTCCCAAGAAAAGCATAATGTGTAATGTGTATGCTCTCAATAGAGTATTATTGCAGCCCAATTGTACATTTGTGAAAATCTTCTTACCTCCCCCTCCAGAACCATTTATTAATGTTCAAGTACTTATATGGTACCCTAGAAAAAGAGGGGATAGGCCTGTCTTTTCGGTTAATTGCATAAAAAGGGTTTGTTGTTATGCCTTAATCCTGAGCAGTAACCAAATCCTATTTAACTTGAGTGTTTGCTTAACCTTTATCTTTTACCTTTGTTCAAACCAAAGGTTTCATATTTGAATATATATAATGATTCTTTTCCTCCCTTCACATTTAAGGAAAGAACCTGAAGTGCTTTTGAAATTGGACAAAGAGGAAGAGATCAAATGGAAATATTTGGGAAGCTAGAATTAAAACTCAGTGTGCATTCACTGTAAAAACAATAAAAGGATTGTAAGTGCTTGTTTGAAGTAGAGTTTTAACAGTGTGGATAGTGTTGGGAACAGCTAACACTTGTGTAGAAGTTTTATTTTCACGTTGGCTAAGAACACTGTGGCCATCAAGGAAACAGTCCTTTTCTCTTTGTCATCCATCCTCACTAACTGCAAATGGTGGAAGAACCTGGGCTTCAGGGTTTCATAGAACTTACTTAGAATGTTAGCACTGACATTTCCCAGTTGTGTGACCTTGTGCAAGTTCCCTAGTCTCTCTGAAGTTTGATTTAATCTGTAAGATGGGAGAATACTGCTAAACTTCCAAATTGGTGGAATTAAGTTATCTAATTTAGGTAGAATGTCTGATGCATAATGAGTGATTGATAAATGGTGTGCATTACTTCTTATCCTAAGCAATAAATAAGCAACGTTTTCTTTTCTTTCCTTTTTTTCTTTCCCAGTACTGGGGATCAAACCCAGTACAGCCACTGAGCTATATCCGCACCCCCTTTTTTAATTTTTTTATTTTAAGATAAGGTCTCCATAAATTGCTGAGGCTGGCCTTGAACTTGTAATACTCCTGCCTCAGCCTCCTGAGTAATTCAGATTACAGGCATGCATCACCACACCTAACTACAGGGCAGTTGGAATGATGTGCTCTGTGGAGAGCCAGAGAGTGGCAGCTGCTGACTCAGACCATGGTCTTTGACTATCATGGATCAGTGGCCATGCCTGATTTGCATAGTTTCTGTGCAAAAGTACAGAGTAAGTCTGTCCTGGAGTCATGGCAAAGCCCTGCTTGGGCAAATTCTGTGCAAAAGTGCAGAATATTCTGTGCAAAAGTGCAGAATGCAAAACAGTCCTTGACTTTGAGTCTAGACACAAGCTTCCAGGGAAATAAAGTTATAAGTGTAACAGTATAACCACAAAAATATTGCAGACACCGAGACCTTCAAGCCTGCCTGCTTTCCCACAGCTAACTTTCTGATGATAAAAACCTATATAATAAACATGCTGTGCTAGCTATGGATCACTGTTCTTCCCTCAGAGGACTGTGTCATACCTGGTTCCAGCTTTCTCTATATGTCTGTGTCTCTGTCTGTTTTTTCTTCATCCCCCATCACCTCTCACTGGTCTTCAGGGTTTAGCGATGCAGGCCATGACAGTGATCTATTTCTTTTGTGAGAAAGACTCAAGAAGAATATTGGAACTTATTAGTTGCCTCCAAGAAGATAAATATTTTGATTGGCACAATGTTGGCTATTATAATCATCAGGTTCAACCTGACTGGTCTACTTTGAATAAACATAAATGAGGTTGGACTCACAGATTTAGAATCTAAAACATTCTGATAAAAATCATAAAACAATTGGCCTTCTTACCAATGAAAATTCCAATGGAGATGAAAAATACCTCTGATTAAGGTGCTACTATATTTCTTCAAAGACCCATGCCAGGGTGTGCTGAGGGTTTTCAGGACCCTGCAACAGTAGGTCCTCCACTCATAATCTCCATAATTCTAAAATTTCCCCCATTTTTGTTTTTTACCTAAGGTAGAAAGTTTGTCAGGGCATGAGGGAGTATGTGCTGATGTCCAATAATGTTCTATTGGAGAATGGTGGTTATAGGACAAAGAAGGCCAAGTGCAGCCATGAAGTCGAATTGACCAAAGGAGATGGTCAACAGGACAAGGATGTCCTCTCCCCTCATAAACCAACCCTCCGAAACTATGCATAAAGGGGACTTGAGGCTTATCTGTAGGAGAGGAAAGAGGAGTGAGGAGCAGTCAGGTAGCTCCTGCTTCCAGGACCACACCCATGCTAACCTGAAGTCACCATGCTCTCCTGCTGTTTACTACTGATATCTGTATCTATGGGATCTATTAGAAGAGTTTACTGAACTAATAAATTAATAAAAGCTTCGTGAGACATGCAGGTGAGGTGGAAAAGCGTCTCAATGGGAAAGGGTGATGTAGAGACCAATGAAGACAGGTTGTTATCCATGTGCACCAGTTTCTAGCTATGTGACCTTGAGAAAGTTATTTAAACTCTCAGAGCTTTAGCTTTCCCAAGTACAAAATAAGAATGACAGCCCTTTTCACACTGGTTTGTTGCAAAGATTAATTGATATAAAAAAGCCCAAGGTAGACATTTAAGAAAGAGCAGAAATTATGATTATAATTGTTATTTAGGTATTGAAAATTTGCCTCTGATCACTTTTGAGAAAACAGCATAACTTATTCCTAATTGGGGAAAAAATTACTTTTCTCTTATTTAAAATAAAAATCACCGTCTAAGATTTATAGATTTTGCATTTAGGTTGAACCATTTAGTCCTCCTATAGACCGTAAAAGGGTTTAGAATAGTATATTGTTTCTCTTTCCTGACTCCTACCATTAAAAGTAAATGCACAAGGAGTTGGAGCAATGGCTCAGTGGTTATGGCACTTGCCTGGCATGCGCAAGGATGCAGATTTGAATCTCAGCACCACGTACACAACGAAGTGTTAGAGCAATGATTCTCTCTCTTTCCCTCTCTCTCTCTCTCTCTCACTGTCCCTCTCTCTCTTTAAAAAAATAAAATAAATGCTCAAAAGCTTTGATTCATTCTTTCATTTCTTTTTCCACTTTCATTCATGCAGAAAAAGGCACACAAGGAAGTTCAATGCCTAGAGAAGCTGTTTTAGTTTTTTCCTTCACTTACACAATTAAGCATATGGGAAATCTTGATTTAGGTATAAGACAGGTTGCTGACCATCTTGATTTTGCTCCTTCTATTAATATCAACCTCCCACCCCACTCCCAGATGAGGTAAAGACTTTCCAAGGTAGGGAGGGCAAAGGTAGAGAAATGAGTGTAAGCTACAAAAGTATATAGGTAGTGAAGATCTAAGAAAGAGTTTTCCATCATGCTCTTTACCGTGAGGTCAGCTCCAAGATAGGGAAAAATGACGAGCCTCATGAGAATGTTGGGGATCTGTTGACATCTGGATCCTGGGAGGCAGCAGTCAGGCAGACATTTCCTAGGACACAATATTGTAAAAGTGGTAAGGGAATGATGGCCATGTGGAGTAACCTAAGTAGGGAGAGCATGAACAGTCCCTCTGAATCTCTAGTAACCCAAAGGAACCCAGAGATCTAAATTTCTCATGTCCCCCAAAATGCCAAAGATCTTAACTGACACAGGGCCCAAAGGGTCTTATAGTTGTATCTATGGGATGCAAAAGTGGAAAGCGGCATTGAATTTACATGCAGAACCTAGGTGGGGCCAAGGTGTCTAAAGGTGGAGGGCCAAGGTGGAGGTGGTGACACCTGAAGACCACTTGGGGCTATTTTTTTGGTCAAGAGATGCCAGGACACATCACAATTGGGAACAGAACCCTTCTCCTACTGACCCAGAAGTTAACTTACTCTAGGAAAAAAGGAGGGAAAGGAGAAAATCCTGAAAACAGTTGACTTAAATCTGAAATCATTGTGGAAACTCAGAATTAACTAAATTTATTTCAGTCTCTATCAGATAGACTAGGGTCTTCAAATAGAGATTACGGTTTAGTTTTCTTTTCTTTTAGGACAATGTTTTTCCCCAATCCTGAGTATCTAACTTCATATTACAGCTGATAGACATAAGTAGGAAAAAAGGAAAGGTATATTGGAAGAGGCTGAGGCAGCCATAGAAAACTGTATCCAGGATTCAAGAGGGATGTGGCTCAGAACTGGAGAGTCGCCAGGTCCCTAGAAAATTACTCTGACTGTCTCTTAAGGCTCTGTGGTTTTCTTTTTTGGCCTCCCCCCACCCATCCCCAGCTTGTAGTCCAGCTTGAGCTTCACCACATCCAGCTCCTCTACCACAACCAAATGACTAGCCTCCTTCACTGGGTTTTCAAGAGATCCAAGAGAAATAAAGAGCCAGGCAGGGTGGCACACACCTTTAATCCCAGCTACCTGGGATGCTGAGCAAAGATTGCAAGTTTGAGGCTAGCCTGGGCCATTTAGTGAACCCCTCTGTCAAAATGAAATTTAAAGGGCTGGAATAGGGATACAACTCAGTGGGGGAATGCTTTTGGGTTCAAGCCCCAGTACTCTGGGGGTGTGGAGGAAGGAATAAAAAAAAAAAGAAAGAAAGGGAAGGAGGGGAGAAGGGAAGGAAGGAAGGAAGGAAGGAAGGAAGGAAGGAAGGAAGGAAGGAAGAAAGAAAGAAAGAAAGCCAGCCAGCCATAAATTACCTAAGAACACAGCTGGTCAGGCTTTAATCTCAGGTCTGCCCATACATTGCTCGCCATATCCCACTGTCCACTCTATCTCCCTGACATCGTCTGAACTGCCACCTTCCCTCTCCCTCCTTCTCAAAAGTAGAAGCTGCTCTAGTTCAAGCCCAAATTAGCACAAGCACAAACCCTTGAATTAACTTGTAACCTAGACTCATTGCCTGCAGTCCCCTGCTCCTCCAGTTTATCCCCCACGGTGTTAAGAGAATTTTTTCTGAACCACAAGTCTGTTCACAGCAGTTTTCTACTTTAAAAACTTTGACACCTCTCTACAACATAAAGTCCAAACTCCTCATGTAGCATGGCAGCTAAGGAAGGACTCTATCTTCTTGTCCCATTTAATTTCCTACCCCTCCACTCCTGTTATTCTCTCAAGAGACCACTTTATCATGCTTTGTCCTTTCACATTCCTGTGCTTCCTCCTGCTGTTCCCTCTGGCTAGAGTACCTCCCTCTATCTTGTCAATTGGTGAGCCCCTATTGATCTTTCAAGAGCCCATGTCAAACTTCCTCTGGAAAGCATCTTTAAATCGCTCCAGGCAAAAGTAATTGTCCCTCTTCTGAACTATCATGGCACTTCATTCATCTGGCTAATAGAGTATCCATGACATTTATATGTTGAGAGAGACTAACTTGTATAACAAGGAATTTTTCCAGCCTACCATTTTATCTGCTGTATTAGTCCATTGTGTGTTGCTATAACAGAGTATCTGGTTTTGAGGTTGAGGTGCAAGATCAAGTTGCCCGATCTGTTTGCCTCTGGTGAGGGCATCCTAGCTGCATCACAACATGGTGAGAAGCATAAAGGAAAACAGGCATGTGCACAAGAGGCCTGCTTGGGGCAGGCCCCTGTGCTTAGGATGGCCTAGCTTTATAACAGCATTTTCTAATGAGACCAGTGTTAAACCTTTCTGAGGTAGTATCCCCTTAACCAAATTACCTTCCGTTAGGCTGCATATCTTAAAGGTGGTGCACCACCTTTCAACACTACTCCAAAGGTGAACAAGCTTTCAGCACATGAACCTTGGGGGAGAAATACTCAAACCATATAGCATCTGGTTTCCTTCATTCCTTTTTGCTCAATGGTCTAGAAGTCTTCAACTCCTTTTCTAAGGTAAAAGGTCAATCATCTGGAATCATTTGCATTTGCTATAAGTTTCTTATGGACTAGTGCAGACTTCTGGGAGGAAACTACTCAGATGAACATTGCAAAATGGTAAGCAAGTTAACTGAAGAAAATGAAGAAGGTAGGGCTGGAGTGGTGGCTCAATAGTAAAGTACTTGCCTGGCATGCACAAGGACCTGGGTTCAAACCCCAGCACAGCATACACACCTAAGTGTTAAGGAAACAAAATACAGATGAAAAAATAAATAAAATTGATTCTTTCTCTCTTACACAAAAGAAGAAGAAAATGAAAAAGAGAGAAAGAAAATGAAGAAGGCAGGGGGCCAGGGAACTGTATAAGCTGTCTTTTCTTGGCATAGAAATAGGAAAACATATATTGGATGCTGGCCCAGGAACCATTAACAAATAGGTAATATGAGAGCCTAGAGCTAGAGGTCCTATTAGGAGACAAGGTTGGTAGCAGAGGTGAAATAGTGGAGGATATAGATGACATACAAAAAGGGCTGAGGCAACGGGAAGTCATCGATCTTCAAGGAGAGTAAGATGGTCAGATTTTCAGCATTTGTACATGATAAATTTGAAGCAAGTTGGACTGGTTACATGGTGGCTCAGGATTCCCAGAGACCAAGGTGCAAGTTCATCTTAAAGAAAAGGCCCCCAACTGTCAGAGAATTACTATCTCTGTCCTCCTTTGATCAATGCACTACTGAGCTCACCCAATTTCAAGAAAAAGGGAAATATACCTCAACTCTCCATAGAAGAAAGTTGAAAATTTTGTGACCATCTTTAATCTGCCAGAGTGTGAGGGCATATAACTGGAGGTAGAAAGAAGCCACTGAGTTCTTAAAATCTCCAGTTTGGGAAGTATTCATGTGTGAGCACTCCCAGAAAATACTTTCCTCATAGCATTATGACATTTCTATAGTTGTTCATTTATCTCTCTCATTAGAATTTTACATCCTCAAGGACAACATATATGTCTCCCTTAAATTCATATCTTAGTGCAGGCACATAGTTGATGCTCAATAAATGTTTACTGAGTAAATAAATTGAAATGGTTAAGTTCCCCTAATTTCTAGGATTCAGGACACCAAAGCTGCCACCAGCTTGATGTCATTTCCTTCTTCAGGTTCAGATCTTATTGACTTCAGAAAAGTTTGACTTGAATATGTAAAATTCACATTAGTTATGAACATTTATGTGAAGAAATTTCAACCTTTGCCTACTATTTTAGTACTCTATTATCACTGCATAACAAATTCCTGTAAACTTAGCAGCTTTAAAGAACACATACTGATTATCTTACAGTTTTTGTGGCCCAGGAGACTAGATACAGCTAAGCTGGGTTCTCTGCTTCAGGTCTTACAAGGCTGCAATCTAATTACTGACTGGGGATGGTTCTTACCTGAGGCTTGAGTGCAGAAGGAGCTAATTTTGTTTCTTGACGTTGAAGGACGGAAAGCTTTAGTTTCTTGCAAGCTGTATGTAGGCAGAGGCTGCCCTCAGTTTAATCCATGGCATTCTCCATACAGAACTTCACAACATGGCAGCTTTCACTAAAATCAGCAAGACTGTCTCCTCAAGAGATAATCATTACAATGTTATATAACAAAAAGCCCACAACTTGACAGTTTGATTTTTTGGTTTTTTGTACTTAGGATTAAATCTAGGCATGCTTTACCACTGAGTTACATTCCTAGTCCTTTAATTTTTTATTTTGAGGCAGGTTCTTCCTAAATTGCTGAATCTGGCCTTGAACTTGTGATCCTCCTGCCTCAGCCTCCCAAGTCACTGGGATTACAGGTATGTGACACCACTCCTGATGGAGTTTAATTTCTCCAAACCACAAGGAATGAGAGACACTAGCAAAATGGACACTTGAAACTTATTTAACCTAATCATGTATATCCCTTCACACTTAAGGGGAGAAAATCATACAAGGAAACCAGGAAGAGAAAGGCCTTGGAGTGCACCCTAAAAGTCTATCTGTCATGCTCCTTTCTCTCAAAATAATGATTCTCATCATTTGACACACGAGCTAGATTAGCTTTATTTCCAGTTTCATTTGTCTGACACAAAATTCATTATTTGTTGATCATGGAAGATTGACATCCCCTAAAATCCTAAGAAAAATCAGAGCAGACAGTTTTCTGCAAATTCTAATCCTCTGGGGGAGTATATTCATTTAATTTTTGCTTTTTCATCAAGCACTGTCATGTTCCCTTAAGAAGCCCATGACACTTTTGCCTAAGCTATTATTTAATACAATCTCTATTACCTCTTTATTCAAATCCTTCACAGGGGGCTGGGAATTCTTATCTATACAAGCCCACAAAAAAAGTTCTTGCTGGTGCTTTTTTACCCCTTTGATTTTACCATTAAGTGTCAGACTTGGAGCCAAGGAAACTTTTTTGTAATTGGAGAATATTCTTTCCAATACAAATCAAAACTTCAATGAGATACCACCTCACTCCTGTTAGAGTGGCAAAAATGAAAAATACAAACAACGACAGATGCTGGAGGGGCTGTGGGAAAAGAGGAACACTACTACACTGCTGGTGGGACTGCAAACTGGTTCAGCCACTATGGAAAGCAGTATGGAGAATCCTCAAAAAATTAAGGATGGAACCACCTTACG
>PVKS010011132.1:0-57646 GCA_004027875.1 Aplodontia rufa
TCATATCAGTCTTTAGGAAGAAAAAAATTAAATATGTAAGTACTAAAACACTAGCTTCCCCCAAAGAAAGCTACATAGAGAAATATTTTAAAATTTGGAGAACACATTACTCATTAGTGATTACATCATCCCAGGAGGATGACATGTAATATAAGGTACAAGAAAACTTAATAATGCTTTCTTGGGAATAAATTTAATTGTTATAAACATTATTAATACATTGGAGTATCAATAATATATTCTGGGATTCAAACTGAAAGACAAAACACAGGAGAGAAGAATAAAACACATTCAGGGGAAGATCCAGAAATCATTTTCCCCACAAACTCTAGAATATATTGTATAAGTATAATATTGTTACATTAGTCCTTATGAAAGAATAAGGAAAAAGAAGGCCTTGTTTGTAGAAAACTTAAGAATATGCTAATGAAATATAATAACTTCTGTCTCAGTTAGTTTAGACCTGAAATTTTTTCTTACTACTGAGTAACCCATGATGGCATAATATGGGGAAACCATCCATTATTAACACGGAGGAGTAAATGAAGCACTTTGGAAGAGAACTACCTTTCAGACCACCAAGGCTCGATTGGCTTAATTGCACCCCATTGTACTAAGTGGTACTTTAATGGGAGGGAGGATGTAATGCAACTACAAGGCACTTGACACAACAGGGAATATTTTACTCATCTGAGAGGATACTTACAGATACTGCAATGATAACAATTGTCTAGTACCACTTCACACAAACACCTCTTCACATTTCTATGTATTAATTTACTTTTAAATTTGTCACTGGAAGAAAAAGGCAATTCTTGCACACTTCAGAATTTTGTAGAAAGCAAAAGGTTTTTTCAACTAAAATCTAAATTAAACTTTAAACTAAAAGAGTCCTTCAAACTGTTTGAGAAATCAACTGCATCTTTTGTATGCACTGTAGTGCTCTGTGTGAACCATCCTGTTGGTGTGTGTGTGTGTTTGAATATGTGCCTTGTAAAATGGAATGGGAGTAGCAATATATTTGTCTCTTAGAATTTATATACATTGTGAGTAGTGGGCATGCATGAAAAAATGCTTTGTCCCTGTCCCTAGGTCACTAAGAAACAGCATTCACTTTGAAGGTCTAACCTCTTTTTGACCACAATAAATAACAATTGGCTCAGATTTTCTCTGCCAGGGACCCATTGGAGTCCACATCTGCCTAGAGGACATGGCCCCATTAAACATAAGGTGGGTTATCTCTGGCTGGGCTGCCAGAAAAGGCTTTAAGACTATTCAAAGGCAGCAACAAATATCCTTTGATGTAGCTATCTCACTTTGGGGAATTTATCTTTTGAAATCATGGTGGATACATAGAGAACAAAGTTATCTACTTGAGAATGTGCTTCAAAGTGTTTTTAAATTAGCAAAAATTTAGAAACACAAATATGCATATGCCATACTAGAAAACCCATAAATGAGGCTATATTCTTAAAGTTAAATATTAAGTAATCATTACAAATAATGGAGTAGAAAAACAAATTATTCCACAACATTGGGAAAATTTGCTACATTTAAGTAGATGAAACAAATGATTGATACAAGTAGTATTCCATTTTGCTATGATATCTGCATATATAAATAAATTATAGAAAAAAGAATGCAGGCAGTTTGAAACATTAGAATTTACCTTGAATGGTAAAATTAGAGAAGATAGTAATTCTTTATGTTCTATACCAGAAACATTACCCACCAAAATATTACCTATGCTCACATTTGGTATCATCATTCTTCCTTAGTAGGAAACTGGGGGAAATA
The DNA here is from genome assembly GCA_004027875.1 of Aplodontia rufa. Lineage (NCBI taxonomy): Eukaryota > Metazoa > Chordata > Mammalia > Rodentia > Aplodontiidae > Aplodontia > Aplodontia rufa. Next base: position 1,798 of record PVKS010011132.1, read on the forward strand.
ATTTTATGTGCCTATTGTAGCTGAACACAAGCTCTGGTAGCATGGAAAGAAATGTGGGCAGGAGTTAAGAAAGGTGACTCTAGGCTACTTAGAGATGATTTGGTTGATTCTTGAGAGGAAAGGGGAAGACGAAGATGAAGAACAACAAGAGCATGAGGAGTGATGTGCGGAGGCAGCGACAGTGCAAGCAATCAACCGGGAGAAATGCCCTTGAAGTGGAATGGCTAAAGAACATGTTAAGAATGAAATGAATCAAATGGCATTTGATTCAATGTGTTTCTAAATATTTGTGGTATGTTCCTTCAAACCCTTCCAGAAATCTTAATAAAGCTTGATGTTTGACGTAGCCACGAATGTTAGATGTGAGGGTGGGTCTCTTAGGTCCCCTTTGGAAAGAGTTGAGCTTCTTCAGAGAACAGTGCAAAAAGAGCTGGGATGCCTGGAGGGGATGGAAGTAAAGAAAAACTGTAAGAAGCAGAGCCTGGCGAAATTCACAAGCAACTTGGGAGGCTCCACCTTTCCACAGGATTTAGAAATCCAGTGGAGTAAATTAAGCTTAGAACCTGCTATAGATTGTTGCCCCAGTGAGTTCAGAAGTCACAGCATGGACTCAATGAGGATTATTCTCAACACTTAAGATCTAATAAAACTCACCTTCAAGGTTCTACACTCATGTGGGTCTTGTCACTCATTCTCCTTTCCCATTTCTCCATTTTAGAATGGGAATTTCCATTCCGTGACTGTGCCTAAGACACATCCTATGCCCGTCTCCCTTCTGGAATGGGAATGCCTATCCTGTGTCTAGGCCTATTCCATGCAGGCGGAAAGCATAGAACTTGTCTCATTGCACAGGTTCACAGCTGCAGAGGAATTTGGCTACTTTTGGTGAAACGTCCAAGTCTCTCACTCATGTCTGATTTAGATAATATTTTAATGAAACTTTGGACTTTAGTGTTAATGCTAGAACATAAGACTTTTGGGGCTGTTGGAATGGAATGAATGTATGTCCCAAGCAGGAGGGCTGTGAATTTTATGAAACCAGGGGAAATAATTCTATAGACTAAACTGGGTCCCTTCAGAATTCATATCCAAGTGTTCAATATGATAGTATTTACAGATAGACCCTTTGAGAGGTAAGTAGATTTAGATGTCATGAAGATCAGGTCCCCATGATAGGACTGATTTCCTTATAAAAAGAGAGAACCAGAAAGTTCACTCTCCATCTCCTCCTCTCCCCCCTTTCCCTCTCTCTCTCTCATGTAAAGACACAGGGAGAAGATTGCTGTTTGCAAGCCAGGAACACAGCCCTCAAAGAATCAAATCAGCTACCCCTTGAATTTGTACGTCTTGGACTTCAGAACTGTAAGAAAAGTAAATTTCTGCTTTTAAGCACTCAATCTGTGTCATTTCATTTGTTGGTTAAGTAGTCTTATATGCTGGTATTAAGAAGCTAGGACATAATTGCATTGACATCTGGATTGCAATTTTAAATTAAATAAGAAGTTTACAAAGACCAAATAATTAGTTTGTGCCACTTGCCTTTTGGAGAGAAATTCCAATTGTTGTTACTGACTTCAGCCTGTAACTTCACCATAATTTTGAGAGAGAGAGATAGAGGGAGAGTGAGAGAAAGTGAGGAAAGAGAATCAACTTTAGTTTTTCATCTGGTTTTCATTGCTCTGACACTTAGTTGCATATGCGGTGCTTGGGTTCGAACCCAGGTTCTCACACATGCCAAGCAAGTGCTGTAACTGCTGAGCCACCACTCCAGCCCCCTTACCATCATTTTTACCTTCTTTAGTTTCTGTACATCCTATCAGCCTGTTATTTCAACCTGGCATTCCACTTCTGCTTGAATGCCTTTCTACTCATTTATTACCAGCCTAATAATCAAAAGTGATGTAACCCTGGCTCAGATTCCACTGTTTCCACCCTCAATTCACTTTAAAAATTATGAAAAAAAATTCACACTCCAGTTTTTAGGCTTTCGTACTATTTTGCCTTTTAAAAAGCTAGTCCTCAGCACCTGTAGACACACAGAAAGAACCCTGGCCTGACTTCCTGCTCCGATTTTCTCACTTACGTCTACCAAATTTGATTCTGCCTACCTACTCATTTGAATGTCAAAATGTACACTTTAATTTCTTTCAGCAGGAAATTGTAGCCCTGTGGCACCTGGACCAGTAGATGTTATGGTGTTCCTCACACCTACAAATAACAGTATTTAGAAAAAAAGTATTGCAATTTCTATAAATTTAAACGGAAAGAAATGCATAGGAATACAGGCAAGGACTGTGGAGGGTCATACTACAAGAAGTACTAATGAATGGGGCTTCACAGAGTGCAGAGCACCAGGCACTAGATGCCAGGGCTGATTCGTTTGCTACTGCTGACTCTTTAGCCTGTGCAAATGCCTGGAATCCAGTAAGAACTCATGAATTATTTGCAGGATGAATAAATGATTCAGTGATGGCTATATCTATGCACTTGACTACTGGGACAATCTTCTTAGGAAAGAGAATATGATTTCTGTATTAGTATAGGATGTTATATAACTTGCTCAAAATAATTTCTTTAATTTTGAGAACACTCATCTACTCTTTAAGTGGCCTCTGTTCTTTCATTAACAGGAAAAATAGTCTTAAAACGAAAGATGTCATTCTCTGACCTTTATCTTCCAGTGTTTTCCACCCCTATGACAGTTTTGTAACCCCAGAAACTCACCTGTCAAGCCCAATCTGTTTATGTAGACTTCTTAAAAAAAAAAAAACCCTATGATCCTTTCTTTTCTTTGGATCATGGGTAAGACTTTCAGAATGTTTGCTGTGATACTTTATATTATTAGTAAGATTTATGTAGCTGAGAGCACTCACTGAAGAGGTAAGGAAGAATTGTCCCTGGTGCCTCCATGATTGTTTCTGGTTAGTATACATGCTTTTTGAAGACAGTGCTCTGCCCCTTCTCATCCCTCCATGACACTTAGAACCTCAAATTACAGAAATTGCAACCTTGATAACAAAAGAATGGCATAAAGATTGTCTTTAAAATGTTTCATATACCCTCAAACTTCATACATAAGCCATTGAGCTACGACTCCAAATATCACTTTGAAAGTCTATAGTTTTATTTACTATTTAGGTTTTTATGCATTTGCCTTTTTATATTTTATATTTTATTTATATTTATTACATATGTACATATTTTTACTCTTAAAATTTCTATGCATTTGCCTTTGTGCAGAAGGAAAGTAAGATTGAACTGAAAGTGACTTTGGCTTTAATTTTCACTCTTCTACTCACTGTTACTTTGTTTCTCATTTCTATTCCCTAACTGTACAGTGGAGATACTACAAATAAATTAGATAAGTAGATGGATAGATTCATGATAAATAAGTAGGTTGATCATATATATACACATTTACCCCAGCCTGCGGGTGCTAAAATAAATATAAATATGGCATAGTGATATTTTTATGATTTATATGAGAGGTGTCCCCCAAAAGCTCAATTTGTGAGACAATGCAATAAAAGGCTGAGGTGAAATGATTGGGTTATGACAGCCTTAACCCAATCGATGCTTAATCCCCTGATAGGGATTAGCTGGCAACTGAAGGCAGGTAAGGTATGACTGAAGGACATGGGTCATTGGGGGCATGACTTTGAAGTATATATCATGCATCCAGTAAGTGAAGTATCCTCCACTCTCTGCTCCCTGGAGCCATGCCTTCCACCATGATGTTCAGTCTCACCTCGAGTCCCAAGGAATGAAGCTGGCCTTCTGTGGACTAAGACCTCTGAAACTGTCAGCCACCAGATAAACTTTTCCCCCTAAAAATGTTCTTGTCCAATTTTTCAGTCACCACAGGAAAAAAAAAGTTGACTAAAACAGAGCCGTTTATTCATAATCTATCCATGTTGAATATGAAAATGAATCTGAAACAGCCTGATAAACACAGCAGAGCCATGCGTGACAGGTAATATGAGGATAGGAGAAGCAGGGAGGTGACAGGCTGACCTCTAAGGTAAGGGATATGCACTTTGTCCCGAAATGGGAGTCTTTGAAAAATTTAGACACACTAAGAACTTGCCAGATATCCATCTGCAATTTCGTCATTTCCTCACTTGAATTATTTAGTGCATCTCAGCTGTTTCCCCTACTTTATCATTAAAAATCTCCATAACCATTCCAGGAGAGAAACGAAACTTTAGCAAAGCTCCAGTATTCAATTTGTATAACAGCAACCCGAGTGTAATGCATAAAAACTGAGGGATCCACCACTCTTGATTTTGACAATACTGAAGTGAGATCTGTCTTGATATAAGTATTTTTAAGGAATATTTATAGAATATTTTGAATTTTTCATGTCACTAGTGATATGTAATTAAGTGACACCAATGAAAAATTAGTCTTTCAATACAATTTTCTAAGGGTAATTATATGTAATTGAAGAAAAACAAGAGTTGCTCCTTCTTTAAAGTGGAGATCATATCATTTATGATTCATATAATAATCATACCCACAGCATAATAAGATCAAAATGTGAGTTTCTAAGCAAGGATGCTGAATAAGTGGCATAGGATACCAATCAATTAAAATTTTAAAAGCTTCCTGCAAAATGTCCAATGTTTGCAGAGAAAAATGAATTTTTGAGCTTACTGGAAGACAATTACCCAGGAATTTTTTACGTTTCTGTGTGTCTTGTGCAGTAAGGCATCAACTGCCTTTGTTTCAAGAACTGCCCTTTTGTACAGATTATTTTTTCCAAAATGTCTATATTGCAAACACCCTCAGAAAATACACTGCCTCTCTCCAGAGCAATGCAAGTTTGCTTACAGTCAAGAGAATGGGAGAGAAAGGAATGATCTTCCAGAACTGCTCAATATAAAGACTAGGTTCCCTACTTCAGGGTTCCTCTGAGTATCTCCTGCAACATATTGCACATGCAGCCATCCCTCTGGGCCCATTCACATTGACCTGAAGGAATGTGAGGCAAGCGAAACTGATACAGATATGCCAGTGTCAAACCAAGAAAAATAAAGTCCTTTGTCTCTGATTCAGAAGTTTTCTTCTTCCTGCCAGCCTCCATAGAACTGCAGCAAACTCCATTGCTAGCTTCCAGATAGAATAAACTCTTGGAGCTTTTATAGTTTTCACAATCAAATAGTCAAGAAAAACTATGATCACTTTTTGGATAACATTTTAATTAATTAGGGCAGATTTCTTACCATGGTAATTTTACATATCAAAATGTGTCATCTATAATATGTCCTAAGGAAAGCAGGTATATCCTATTTGGAAGTCAGGGAGAATGGTGTGCTAACTCTGATCCTCCTGATTCTATGGGAATACACTCTAAAATTGATAGAAAGGATATTACTCTGGAATGACAAGAGATAGCTCTGATTCAGCCACCAATTGGAAAAGACATCTTGCTACCTTGGCATATTTATTGAGATATGGGAATATAATATTCAAAGAACAGATTTTTAGGCCCATTACTATTCTGGTAATTTAAGTTATATATGTAAATGTAAACAAATTACATATTTTCTTGCAACGTAAGTATTTTAGCCTCCAAAAATGTAATTAATGGATGCTTTTCATGATTATTATGAGATAATCTATATCGTGTGAATGAGTGTGTGTGTGTGTGTGAATGTGAGTGACTGACACATAATAGGTACTTAAGTCAATTATTGTCATAAGCGATTCTACCATTAATATAAATCATATCTTCAAGAGTATGAATCCAGTTTCAGAGGCTTAGTCAATCCAAAAAGACATAAGAGAAAACATGTTTATTGACTAAATATAAATGTCCAAGAAATTTTAATTTAATATAATTTATCTTACAGCTGTCTTTAAGTACCTACTGTAATACTTGTGTTTACTAAACTTAGAGAAAATTAATGATGGCACAAAGTTCTTGAGACAAAGAATGGGATGTGGGGATCAAGATCAAGGGTAAAAATTCACATTTAAATAAAAAGACTTAAAGCAAGCATTAACATTCAACTTGTGATGGTTGCTCATGATCTCTTGTTATGTGGAGTTTTCTAGTGATCAGTTGTACATGTGACAGATTCCTACTCAGAAAATCTGTGTATGCATGTTAAGGGCCATCTCTTCTTTGTCTCAAGAGCAGTTAGGAAAATCATTGTGGCAAAGCATCCTCCAATTGCATCACAGAACATGTCACCATTCACTCTTTCTCTCTTCGTTATTTTAGTAGGTACTTGAAGACAACTGTACAATAAACATTTAAATTAGAATTTCTTGGATATTTACATTCATAATGAAAAAAATACACTTTTTCTTATGTCCTTGACAACTTTTGCCTTCTTTTCAGTTTTCAAGAATTACAGGATTTAGTTGTCTGTTGTGATTGAACACAATTTTATACAAGATTCTAACAATTTCAAATACTACATTAAAATTAGCAAAATAAAGAAAATAGCAGCAAAGTCTGTTTGGAAAAAAGAACTCAGGTAAATGCAAAATATACAGGAATGCATTGATTAATTATTACATCAAATCCATTAATTGCTTACAGTAAATATGCCAGAAGAACTTAAAGCACATATCTTCTTATCCTGTACAGCACAAATGTAGATGTGTGGAGAGGGGGAAGTGAAATCCCTTTATGGAATCAGGGACAGTACCTTTAATTTCTTTCTTTTTATGATGGGATTGTTTTTCTCATGAAGTTTTGTCAGGTTCTTAAAATTGATGTCATTTTTGATTAATTCTTTTTGTACTCTGATGACAGCTAATGGAATGATTTGAAAGCTATTTGCTTTACAAAAAAAGATCCAATATAACTGCCTTTTGTGCCCATTCGTAAAGCTTTTACTTCTTTCTCTTGAAATAATTAGTAAAAAAGAAGAAAGATTGCTGTAATTACTAAGCATTATAAACTATATCTGGGTGCTTGACATTAACAGTAGCTGTCATTAAAATTAGATCACTTGTCTCATTTTAAGGAAATGTTACTTTTTACTATTTTAATGATATAATCTGAAAAATATCTTGACAAGATGCTAATTCTGAAAATGGAATATAGGTCTTTAAATATATGCATTCTTTTTGCCTTGTTCAGAAATCTATAAGGTGATTAAAGTTGGGTCTTCAGATGTATCAAATCCTTATGATTGGCATTATAAAAATGGAAAAAGTCAATTACTTCATGAGAACCAGAATCAGAGTTAAAGCATATTTGATGTCAATTTTTAGAAAAGATCAAAAAAGTTAAGGAAATCTTAAGTAATCAAATGACATACTTTAAGGGCAAGACTATGTAAAAGGATTTTGGTATACATAATATTTCCAAGTGTTTCTTGTTCTCTATTAAACTTAATATTTGTGTCTTCAATACTAATTCAGTCTCTTGTTCACTAGTATTTGAATAAGATCATAATATAGAGAATAATTTTTTCCTGATTACATAGCAATTTTCTTATTATACCAATGTACTTTACCAATAAATGTATAAATCTTTAACAAATGCAATCAGAATACTGTCATATGCAAATAGCAAAAATACTTGAGACACAAAGGAAAAGAGACACTGAATAATAAAAACATAAGTCAAAATATTATCAACAGATTTCCAGACAATTTTTTCAGACATTAAAATATGTAACTATCAAGTTATATCCTGCAAGAACCAAAGGTCTTAAATTATCTTAATTAAGCATTTTTACTGTGGCAAGAAAACCTACAAGCTATACAAACATAAATATTATTAATTTGTTATGTAATTAAGTGGTTTTTAGCAGCAAATTTTATGCTACGCCTCTTATATTTCCTTACTACACAGGGTATATAATTATAATAAATATGAAAGCCTATAATAAAAATATTTGAAATTAATGGTACCCAAATTTGCCCTTCAAATTTAATGCTTTTCCCCAACATGAGACAAAGTTGATTCTATTAAATGTGATAAATGAAATGTAAATTAAAATTTTAATAAGGTTCTTGTTAATCCATTTGTTCACAGCTAACTTGAACTCGGTTAAATTAGCTCCTTATTATAAGCACTAGAGATATGATTTCTTCTAAATCTCAAGGGCAAATAAGTGTTAGAGGACTGCTTGTCCTAAGGTAGCTGCATAAAGTGTTAGGAAAATTATGCACTAGACACTTTCTGTGATGCATTTCATTTAGGTAATCAATTCTGTGTTGTTAAAGATAGTAACAGTCCTCTAAGAGCAATCACAACACTGGATACAAATGTAAAAATGTACACATGTAGACCTGTTATGGGATGTTTACCTTCACCCTGGTCATTTTATCACCAAGAATTGCAGAAAATAGTTCTGTATTAATTGTTAAATATCTCCTGATTACTGAGCCACAGGATTTCTCCCGGAAAGTATAGAAAATATATAATATTTGTTAGATGCTCTCTTTAATCTACAGCATAATGTTTCTCAGCTCTGTGCACTTGCAGATCATCTAGTTAATATGGTATGCCTAATGGATTTCTAATGAGTACAGCATAAATGTGAGCATCAATTTTGGAAAAAATTGGAAAAATAATTCATCATAATTTGAAAGCAAAAATGAAAGAACTTATAATAATAATTAACAATACAGAGGGAGAGAGATGTTTCTGAAAAAATTTTTTTAACTAGGAAGTTTGAAATGAGATCATCACTTGAAACTTGAACCACAATGTAAGCGTAACTAGCTAGATTGGGTTCTTACCTTTTATATCTATACTACATTTTATGTTTGCCACTACGTTTGAAAAGTCTAAGTCACCATTGTAGGGGATCTAAAATAGCAATATCTGGTTGACGTCTTTTTAAGGCAATTCTCATTACTCAAATGAAGCCTGGGAATCTTTAACAGTATAAAGTTAATACTGCACTTACTTCTAAGATGAGATGTCAAGTTGACAATCATTCTACCTATACTGTGGAAAGTGTTATGAGTCCCTAGTACTCTTAGAAGTATGGTGCAAGTAGCTTCATAAAATGAAAGTTAAGAAAAAAGAAAGAAAATCATAACCCACAAATTACATTGATGGTTACTGGATGTGTCTTAGGAATAAGTGGTTTTACTTTCTTTTTTTTTTAAATAAAGATAGAAGGACAGTGAGAGACAAAGACAGAATCAATTTTATTTAGTTTTTCATCTGGTTTTTGTAGCTCCAACACTTGGTTGTGTACATGGTGCTGGGGTTCAAACCTGTGTCTTTGCGCATACCAGGCAAGTGCTAATCTACTGAGCCACCACTCAAGCCCAATGAGTGGTTCTTAAGCATATTTACCACATTTGAAATTAATCATAGGACATAGAATATCCAAAAATTTTGAAAAAGAACAAAATTGGAGGATTTGCACTTTGTTTTAAACTTCATTACTATGTTACAATAATCAAAGCAGTGTGGTGCTGAGATAAAGATGGACATATAGATAAATGAAATAGAATTAAGAGTCAGAAATTGATCCATACATTTACAGTCATTTGTTTTTCAACAAGAATATCAAGATAACACAATGGTGTTAAAATAGTCTTTTTATCAAATGGGTTGTGTCTTCATTTAACAAATGGTATTGTATCTTCATGCAAAAGAATGAGATTACATCCTTATTCATATATAGAAATTGACTCAAAACTGATCATACATGCACACGTAAGAATTTAATCTGTAAAATGCTTACAAGAAAGCATAGATGCAAATATTTATGACCTGATATTAGGCAATTGGTTCTCAGAAGTAATACTCTAAACACATGAGACAAAAGAAAATGTAGCTATCTTAGACTCCTTGAAAATTAAGAGTATTATCCTTTAAAGGATACCATCTAAAAATGAAAAGATAACCACAGAATGAGAGAGAGACTATTTGTAAACTGTATATTGAGAATATGCAATTAAATTTGAAATTTAACAGTCAAAAAACAACCCAATTTTAAACCTGGGCACAGGAAGGGAACAGGCAATTCTCCAAGGAAAATATGCAAATGTTAATAAGTACATGAAAAGACCCTCACCACTCTTAAGAATTAGTGATATGTCAATCAAAACCTCAACAAGATACTCCTTCTAGGAAGGATTAAAAAGATAAAATAAAAAGGCAGACCATAATAGGTATTGGGGAGGATGTGGAGAAATAAGGACCATTAATCATTGCTGTTTGAATTATAAAATTGTATAGCCACCTTTAAAATAACTTGACAACTCCTCCAGCTGCTAAACAGGGTTATCATAGGACCCAGCAATTGTACTCCCAGGTATAAGACAAAGGCAATAAAAACATAAAAATATACTCAGAAAGTTCAGAATATCATTATCCATAATAGACAAAAGGTGAGGATGATCTAAATATCCAATCACTGATGAATGGATAAACAAAATGTGGGAAAATTATGATTAAATGAGTAATATATGAATATTATCTAGTCATAAAGCATGAGATGCTGAGACTTGTCACAAAAATGGGTGAACTTTGAAAACATATCCTAGGAAGAAGCCATGAACCATTATCAGATTTTGCATTATTCATTTATGCATACTGCCTAAAATAAGCAAGTCATTAAAAACATTTATTTTAGTAGTTTGCCAGAATCTGAAAAGAGGGAGACATGGAGGAAAAATTGCTAATGGAATTGGTGATGCTTTTATATGTGATGGAATGTTCAAAAATTAATTAGTGGTAATGGTTAATCAGCTTTGTCAATATACTAAAACTGAAGGAGTAGTATTCAAGGCTCTTAGTGCATATTTCACTAAGATTGTAGAAAGAAGGATAAATGTTTTTAAATAATACAAGACTCATCAAGTTATGCTCAATTTGGGGAGAAGATTTTAAAGAAGATGTGGCAATCTGAAAGAAATATAACTATAAAAAATGACTCAGTGGAGTTCAAAAGGAAGTAGCCAGCAACTTCAGAATCCACATGAAATGAAAAAGGCAAAGCGTTTTGATAAGACCGTAGAACCAAAAGATTATAATTACCGAGTATATATAAGAACTAAGACACAAAACCCAAGAAAGAACCTACAGAATAGGGGACAAAAATGCCGCTGGGAACACTCAACTCCCATGGAAGTCAAACTATACACAGGCAGGCAGAGAAACTCAGAAATTTCAAAATTAATATACATATATACACTCATTCATATTTATAGCATGGAGGTATTATAGTGGAGACATGAGATCAGGAAATGGATGAAGAGGGAAGAGACAGAGATCCTGGACTGGGATCGGCCTTAAATTACTTTGTGAATATCCACGTATGCATGAATATGTAATGATTCCCTCCAATATGTAAGACTATGCTGAACAAATAAAAACCAAGTATGACACAAAAATCGATGGGGTCTTGCTCAGGCTGGAGTTATATGAAAAGCCCCTTCCTTCAAAAGTTAGCTGGTATGATGAAAATAGCTTCCAATAACAATAGACTACAATAGAAGACAATACAAATAGGAATCCAATGACCATTTTAGAAAGTATTTTTTAAAGAGGGACAAAGAGAGAGAGATATGATCAATTTTATTTTTTTTCATGTGGCTTTTGTTTTCATGTGGGTTTCGTACACACTTTGTTGTGTATGTGGTGCTGGGGTTCGAACCTGCGTCCTTGCACATGCCAGGCAAGTGCTGTAACCACTGAGCCACTGCTCCAACCCCTTGAAAGTATTTAATATTCACATAAAGAACAGGAAAAGTGATTTGGAAACAATATATATTGTATGTGATGAAAACTATAATACAGTTAGTTTAATTTATCTAGCATTTTAAAATTAAAGAAAAGGTAATAGACATTATTGATAGCTTTCCCTAATAATGAAGACAAAATAATGAAGACAAATAAGAATTAGAATTGAAGAGTTACTATCGGGATGATAGGTCCCAAAAAGATAAAACTAGCCAAAATAAACATGAAAATTAAAATGGCTACTTAAAATAGGGAAGTAGAGCAGCATAGTATTTTGCATGGTATTATTTTCAGTGTTTATTCACAATTTGTGAGGAAGAAAAATATTGGAGAAATTATATGAGAATAGAATAGAAAAGATCTCTCTCAGAGCATGGCATCATTTTCAGTGGAAGAACAGGGATAGTAGAATGGTGCATCCCTGATAACTCTACAAAACTGATAAAGAGGACAATATGCAGTGAATTTAGTAACATGGAAGATTTCAACTTTTTAGTCCTCAGCTGGAATTCCCACTGGACATCAGTAAATCAACTTAAAACATTTCACTTTCCTTGCTAAAAATTCCATCTGCGCAAAGATAAAGTAGGTAAGATAGGGAGGATAGAGGGGGATGCTCTGATTTTTTTCCAATAGGGATGGATTGGATGGCAAAGTGGAAGTGACAGAAACTTTGTGAGAAGGTTATATTGTCATCTTAGAGAATAGAGAGTAGAGTCAGATATGAAGCTGTTCTCAGTGTTACTGAAGATAGAGACACTTCTTTTCTTTAAAAAAGAAAAAAGAAGTTGGAATCATTTATTTTGATGCTTTGGTATCTTTCAAGAAGTAAAGAAAAATTCTTTTAACAGAAATCCTATGCATGAGTGTGTGGAACAAAGAGTGAAGAAAGAGCCAAAGGAGGCCAAAATAAAATGTTTAAGAAAGTAATGTAAAACCAACAAGAAATTGCTTTACTAAGAAAAAGAATAAAGATTTTTGTCTTTACAGGTGTAACATGCTCAAATAACTGATTGATTTGCTTTGAAAAAGCTTAATAACTTGATTCCAAAATAGATTAAGGAACCTTAAAATAGCATATGAATGTTTGAGAAGCTCATGTGCTTCTGAAGTAGCATATCTTACCTGATTCCTCAGTCCTCGTAGCATCAGAGCAATTGTTTGTATATGGTGTATGTGCAAACATACATAATACAAACTTTACATTCTAAAATTCAGATTCTGTTAATATTTAAGACAAGTCTATTACATTTTCTACCTTTATCATAATGATGTGAAATGGCCAATAAGAAATCATATATTCAGATATCTCCCATTCATACCAGGTCTACTAAGTTTAATGAACAATAAAACATTAACATTATAAGCCTATTATTAAAGTTTGCACAAATAGTCCACATTTGAATGTTTGCAAGAAAGTCTGCTTTTACTACCTTGTTAGTGTGCGGAATAGGGATCAAAGAAAATAAAAAATCATTTGGCTACTTTTTTTCATGATTAGGGAACCCACTAAATAAAGAGATAAAGATGGGACTAGGGTCTAGATAAGAGCTTTCTGTTCAAACCACTGGGATGTGCTATTGTAATGTATTCACCAGCAAGATACACAGTACTGAGCACATGATGGAATCTATCACATACAGAAAAACTGACTTCCCATCAACTGCATAATATGAAAAAATTGTAATAAGACTGTCAAAATGTGAAATAGTATAAAATATATTTATCATTCACATATAAAGGAGAAAGAGAAGCACCTGCCCATTGCAGACACTTAAAGTAAATGAACAATAGGTAGAAGTGTGGTAGGGCCTCCAGTCTGGGAGGACAATGTTCATATTTGCCTTGTGCTATATTTATTGGCTATTTTTTAACTTTAATAAAGCTTGAATAATGATTTCAGTGATGGTGCAAGGTATGGACATGTCTTAGCCGAAAGGCAATAATTACAATACAGCATAAGTCAAAAAGCCACAGGCTGTTAGAGTTCAAATTACTATTCATCCAATCCTGGCTAAACCCAGTATACAACCAAGGAGAACAATCTAAGCATTTATAAATATTTATGTGTTCTGTACAGAGAGGTCAGAATATTGCATTTTTATTTATTTATTTATTTTGGAAAACAAAAACCAAAAATCTTCAAAATGCTTTCAAAGAGTGACGTAGATTTACTCTATCCATTTGAAATGTAAATATCATGTTATTAATTGATTAATCAAGTACACGTGCCAAAGTCAATAAAATCCTGATGAGTTTAACCAGTAAGTACTTCAAATGGCTTCATCCATATCACAAAGGTCACAAAAAAAAATGTTAAGAGGAAAATACAAATTTGGAGATTTACTATTGTATCTAATTTTTTTATTAAAAAAAGAGAGAGAGAGAGAGAGAGAGAGAACAGGGATTGAACCCAGGGATATTTAACCACTGAACCACATCCCCAGATCTTTTTATTTTTTGTTTTGAGACAGGGTCTCATTTAGCTTGCTTAGAGCCTCCCTAAATCGCTGAGACTGGCTTGAACTTGTGATCCTCTTGCCTCAGCCTCCCAATCTGCTGGGATTACAGGCATGTGCCACCATGCCTGGCTTGTATCTAATTTTTGTATACTCATTTTAAAATATAAGCAGATAAAAATCTAGTATTTTGATAAATGATTTTCAAAGCAGCATACAAGTTTTAAATGGTTCTACTAGACAGTGACCACATGCATGTATGTAGTTTCAATCAGAAGCAAAAGATGACTTTTTCTCCTAAATTTCGTATAATCAGATTACTCCAGTTATTTTTTTACTGATTTTATTTTCGAGAGAAGATCTTGCTATGCTGCCCAGTCTGGATTCCAATTGTTAATATTTTAAGATTTTGCTTCTTTTAAATCCTACTTTATTTTGTTTAAATGTATCCATATTGGATGTTGTTAAATTTCCCAGTTTCTAAAACCTATTAGGAATATATAACAAAATAAAGGAGTTTATGATCATTACTGAACAGTAGTCCATAGAAACTGAATCTTGTAATCTTTAAAGTATTCTGGAAATTTTTCAGAAACAGGTACCTAAAGGGAGATATAACATGGCTTCCTACCTAAGATGACCTCTCAAGTGAAAGAAGAATTGGAAATGAAATTCAAAGCTCAGAAACAAGTTCAATCTATCTGGTAAAAATTTACAAAGGGTAAATTTCTACTCCAGACAAGAGAAATGTTTTGAGAATTAAAACTATTTATTTGCTTGAGGATAGTGAGTTCTGTTGATGAAGGTGGATACTAAAATATATGATAGTTATCTGTTGGTTGCTGAAAATATTTCCTCATTAAAAGGTGAGATAGAAAAAGAACCATTAATATGCTTTAAAATTCTGAATCCTGCTTGATTCAAAGATAACACCTATATTAAAATTGTCTTATTTTTCCTTTTTTCCCCCATTTGATTAAATTGAGTAGGTATTGACAACTCAGAAGAAATTGTGAGTGATTAAAACACATGTGAATGATTTAAAATCTGAAAAAAAAAGCAGCAGTAGCTAAGTAATGGGAAAATTGAAATTTTCATGCAATATTGGTGGGAAATAAATTATAAACATTCTGTAGGATCCAAGAATTGTATGTCAAGAATTTCTTCTAAAATGATAACACACAAGTTTATCTCAAGCTATAACCAGAGGGTCATACTTATAATGGCTACAAATTTTAAATAATTTAGCATTGATTGATAATTAAATTATATATTTCATGGAATAACAGGCAACCACTAAAATCAATGATGTGGAACTATTTACACAAAAAATGAGAAAATTCATCTGGTTTGATGAGAAAGTTCACCTGTATAAAAACCAAATCTCTCTTTCTGTGATTAAATGTACATCAGTGTAAATACACCCACAGAGACATTTAGACTCACAGTTAAACATGGATGCCAACATTTACGTTACTTTTTTGTTTAGCTTTATTAAAAGGGTATTTATATTTTAACAATTATTTAATTTATAATTGAAAACATTTTTATGTTTTCAATTATATCTAAGGAAATAAAGAAAGAAAAGTCATTGAATGATACAGTGAGGAATGAACCAAAAACAGCACTTCAGATTTAAAACATAAAAAACAATTCTATTTACATGAGCAAGAGAATAATTTTCATAATAGCATTAAAAAAAATCCAATGCTTAGGAATATATTTAAGACATTATGTAAATAATTAGTGAGTTGCTACAAGTATGTCAGGCCCCATGTTAGGGGTAGCAACATAAGGCAGGTTGAAAAGGGTCCCGCACTTTCATGGAACTTCCATGAAAATTGTGTTTCTTAAATATTCTGGATCATATTTCAATAAATATTCTCTCATGAGAAATTTTTCTAAATTGTATTCTGTTAGATGAATCTCTAGAATTGTTGAATTACAGGACATATGAGTTTTAAAATTGTGGTCAGTATGGCTAAATGTCTTGTGAAAAGATGGCATTTTGAGTAAATGTTTATATTTTAAAAAACAGAAAACCAGATCATATGCTCTACTTAAACTTAACATTTTAAATAGCTTAAAGTCTGAGTATTAATTTCAGAAAATTAAATATCTTCTTTAAGAAGGAAACAAAACAAAGCCATAATTATCAAGTATGCTAGTCCAAGAAGTAAAGATTTTCAGGTGAAAGGTAGAAATAAGTGCATTTACTACTAAATTTTCCAGTGATCATTCCTCAAATACAATAAGTCCTATATTTTTTTTCAAAATTGAATCAAGTTTTAAAACTAAATCAAATCCTTTAAAAATTTACTAATGAAATTGTCTTTCAGTTGAAAGTATAGCAATATGTTCCTCATTAAAATACCAATATATAAGGTACATGTGGTTGATACAGAAAACATAAAAAATCTTGTCAACCCTGAGGTTAGTAGGTTTGAAAAGCAATGTAGTTTAGCCACAGAAGACTTAGCAACTAAAATATGAAAGAAAGGCCATCAAAAGCAAAAACTCCCTGTTAAACATGAGCCAAATTTTCAACCTAGCATACACATTTACAATCCAGCAAGCTTCAAAATGTGCAAGAATAAAAATCAAAGTCCACTACAGAAAAATTTGTAAACACTTATTCAAACATTAAGTATGTGACACATAATATTACTTAAGTCCCCAAAGATTTAGTTTAATATACTTTCCTATATTAGTGCTTGTAAATATGGGGGAAAGTAACATGTTTTTATATTGCTTTTGGAATTATTCCCAATTACTACACAGTCTTTTGTGTGTGTGCATGCATGTGTGTGTTCTAGAAATGATCTTTAAAATATGTGTCCTCGAATTACTATTCCAGAAATTATACCTACAAGAATTCTTTGATTACAAAAAATTTATTTTGCATATTTTGTGCAGATAGTCCACAAAACTTACCTAAGATTACTATAACAATATGTAAGAGTAAACCAGCAGACTTCCTACCACCCATTTTAATTGACATAAGCATAAAAGGAATGGCTAACAAAAACATAAAATAATGGTCCTACTATTTTCTTACCAAAAATTTGATGTGACTTTTTCAATAATTTGCATGTTGTCCTTGTCTTTGTATGCTTTATATATTGGTTATTAAGAATTAATTCCTCTAAGCTTCCACTTATTAACTCCATTACTGTGCTATAAATGTCATATTAGGTTAATCCAAAATGGAAAACAAATTATACCAAATGTCCAATTGATGGAAAATTACTCAGTTTAAAAGAAATAAGCCACTGATATAAGCAATATGGATGAATCACAAAAATATCACACCAATTACAATAACTAGATACAAAGAGTATATAGTTTATGATTCCATTTGTATGAAGTTCCAGGGCAGGAAAAACATCTCTAGTAATAGAAATCAATGGCTGCCTCAGGTACAAAACTGGGCTGGGAATTAGCTACAATTTGTTATAAGGAAAGGTTGTGGGCAAAGAGACATGTTGAGTATTTTGAGCGTGGTGTTTATTATACTGACATAATATACATACATGTATGTATATTACATATATTTATTTATATTATGTATATTATGTAATTTGATAAAATATATCAAACTCTATGTTTAAATGTGTTACAATTTTTGCTATATAAACTATGCCTTAATAAAGATTTTAATTTCAACAAAGGAAAATGAATAAGGAAAGGAATAGGATTAGTTTTTCAGAGTTAAAAGAAAAATTAGTTACCTTTCTGCTCCATATTGAGCATTTGATAAATATGTATGGAATGAATTTTCCACAAATAAACATGGACCAATTATGCAAGGCTACAGCTATCTCTTAGACTGAGATAAGACATCGAGACTCCAGGGACCACAAAATTAGTCAAAAAACAAATGGTCTTCATTGGCTATGGGTCTGCCTGTGGAACTAATAGTTTTCAGAATTCAAGCAATTTCCAATATAATAATATTTCCATGTATATCATCTACCAAAAAAATCTAGTTACAAGTAATTAGCATCCTAGATTTACCTAAGTAAACTGGTGTTGTGTTAAAAAGGAGTATTACTTATTTGAGATAATTCATTTCCAGGTCTTAGAAATCTTTCATCATAAAAATCTTGTTCAAGAGAATGGTATTTGTTAAATTGAAATTGTAAGCCACTGGCTCAAATTGTGAATTCGTAAAAACATTTAATGTTTTAACTATTTAATTGTTCACAAAAAGTTTAGAATGAACCTACCCTAATCCCCACGCAATGTTTGAACCCATCCCCTATTCATCAAGCCTTCACCTTGAATCACAAACATACAGGAAGGAAATGTAAATTATGAAGTATTGTCACCTTATACCCCAGGGGTTGTGTAGTGAATGTGACATTCTTCATGAAGGTGTGCCTCAGAGACACATAGATTTCAAGTTTCTTCATTATGAGCAAACGACGCTGTGGGCTGTCTTTTCTTGCTCTTGATCACATCTCAAGCAATTCCTATAGCATTTGTTTTTAGATAATAGACCTCTCATCACTTCATTCATAGTAACAGCATCTGGGTTGTTAAAATGACCTGCCCGAAGTAATAGTAAAAATTCCAAGCTGTCAATAGTTTGTTTTTCTTCTCATTTTATGTGGTATTACATCAGGTAGGAAAATTTGCTGAGAAAGAGGCCATGACTGAGTCACCATCCTCATTCTAAATTATGGTACATGATCCCTCCAAAATGAATCCCAAAGAAAAAGAGTGACAAGGGAAATGTCTTATGTGACTGGCTAGAACTGTTATCATAAAACAGTGATGTACTTTGGGATTCATACACTCGGAGATCACTCTAAACTGGAGTGTTTAGTTTCTTGGTTTCCTAGAAATTAACTCATGAGATATCTCCAACTGCAATTTCTATGATGCAAACAATGACTCTGTCCCTTCCAAAAACTTAAACTTCAGCCTCTGGTCTTCTTATGGTCTTTTCTGAGTTTTTCTGGTTACTTTGCTCTTCCTGTTAGCTTTTGTGGATGAAATCCATTTCAAGGATTCCCCTGTCTTTCCCAAAGGTCTGCTTGCCTCCCAGGAAAAATTTAACACACAATTTCTCCAACAGAGATGCGGCAATTTAATTCCAAGGCAGCCTTCTTTGCCTTTCTCTTTGTTGCAAAGCAAGTGCCCTCCCTACTAGCTCTTCCCTTTAGAATTCTTTTGTCAAGAATAAAAACTAGAAGGCAAGGCCAAGGGGGATAGAACAGCTGTGCCCCACCAGCACCAAGCCCTGGGCAACCCGGCTGGGGGAGGGCCAGTCCCAGTGCCGAAAGCTCCCTGGTCACCACCGTCAGGAGGGCGGGCTAGCGCACCAGGGCTGGGCTAGACTGGTGTATGCTTGCTGGTTGAGATGACCTGAATGCATGTGTCCGGGTTGCAAAGTGGGCCCCTCAACCCTGAATCTTGAGTGACTGCAGCCTGGAAACTGAAGTCTCAGTTTATTATTAGCCATCAGGGAAAAGGGATCAGCATCTGCCTCAACTCCATCATGGGACTCTTATATAAGAATACAGAAAAAAAGAAATTGATGGTGAGTTGCTGAGGTCTACTGCAACACTGGAGGACATAACCCACCATTAAGAGCTGCAACACTTCTCAGCTACAGATGCCCACAACCTTATGCAGACCCCGATCCACCAACAGGAGTAGAGAAACTCCAGTCTCACCAGCCAGCAGAAGTGGCCCATCAAGTTTCATCTTAAAACTTCAGTTTTTGGGTTCACAAAATGACGTTCATCCCACCGTCACTGACTCCCAGAAGCTCCTGATTTTCAACTCACCCTACAGGACAGCACCCAGATTCCCACGGTAGGACATAGAACCCAGCATGGAGGAATATTACATCCCCCCCGCAACTCTTTAACTCCAAAGGAGTAACTTGGTCCATTAACGAATATAAAGAGGATCTTAGTGGAGCCCAAGGCACTCTGCCCCGCACCTGGGGGGAGAGGAGCTACTTCAGAGGGCAGAAGGAGCAAGGGAGCGAGTTTCCTAACCATGTAGCCTAACCCCGCCGGCTGGGAACTCCCTGATCTGACTGCTCATAATTTACCTAATCTTGCATAAAGCACTGGGAATTAATTGCTCACATTAGCGAACTTGTAGCTGTTTGTGCAGGGCACCACTGTGACGTTTCCCTGAGGGCAGGGCGGGTTGCCCAGCAGCTTTAAGGGACCTCAGTCCCCAGATCAGAAATAGAAGTTACCCGCCCCTCCCCACCCCACCAACTAGCCATCTGCCCGGGGGGGCTGTAGGGAACTGCCATTTACCTCTCCAGCTCCCAAATCTCTGTTGGCGACCTTCTACCCTTTGGACCACCCCCCTTCACACCCAAATAGGAGGAGCCTGTGAATAGAACTTGCTCCTGCAGGGTGCATCCCTCTATAGAGGATCCTCTGCTTCAGCCTCTGCTTGAAATCTGCCTCAGGAAGTTTTGAATATATGGGGCAGCTCTGGCTTCACCTTAGCATCTGAGCTCCTTGCACTGCCAAGACTGCGTAGGCCTGGACCGCTCTAGAAGGGCGCCTCCTAGTGCTGCAACTGAGAATCACATAAGCACTGGCACGATCTGGACCATCTTCAGAGGGATTCAGTCAACCCCACAGAGCAGCTCTTGGGACTTCTGAAGATCACAAGACATGCAGAGTGGGTCACCAGTGATCCTGAGGAAGTGAGTCTCAGGATAGCCACTATCCTTGGATCAGTCAGAGACCCACATATCTACAATAGGATCAACTTGATTGTCTACAACTTCTGAGCCCCAGGTCCAAGAAATAGAGTGTGGATTGGCAGAAAGCAAACATATCAGAATTACAGCCCCGGGAGAGCTGAATATCCCTTTGCAACAGAAAATTTTCAGGAGATCCTCTAACAAAAACAAGGCCACCGGACTCAACCAATCTGCTTCTCCCCAAACGAGCTCAACTCCAAAGAAACCCAAGCTTAATGTCACATTTGAACGCACCACCCCATGATACATACATCCTGACCTAAGGGCCAGAAATCTCACAACTGTACCAACTAGTTTTGTGGTTTTTTTTTTCTTTCTCATTTCTTCATTTTGTTCCTTCTATTATTATTTTTTAATTTTTTATTAGAAATTTATAGAGATACAATTGAGGGGGAAACATTATCAAACCAACAGTAATCAATGTATATAAACTTTGTTATCCAGGGGTAATGCCAAAACATGGATGACCACCTTGGGTTTCACCTGTTGCAGATTCCCCCAGAAGAACTCATGCATTAAATGGGTATCTTGTGGAGGAATGACATCGGCTTCTG
This sequence comes from Aplodontia rufa, assembly GCA_004027875.1. Lineage (NCBI taxonomy): Eukaryota > Metazoa > Chordata > Mammalia > Rodentia > Aplodontiidae > Aplodontia > Aplodontia rufa. The sequence continues at coordinate 23,236 of PVKS010011132.1, forward strand.
GGATGGTTCCCCCCTATTCCCACTCTCCAGTCTCCTATGAGTTCTTCATACACCCTCCCTCCTCCCCATCCCCCTCCCTACACCTCCAAGTATCCTAGGGAGCCATCCCCCTATTATTCTGAGAGTCATTCAATTTGAAGTATTGTTAGGTTAGCCGTCTACCCTACTGCTTCCCCATATATTCTAGCATCCACAGATGAGAGAGACCATTCCGCCCTTTAGTCTCTCAGATTGGGATACTTCACTAAGCATAATACTTTCCATCTCCGTCCATTTGATATCAAAAGCTATAATATTGTCTTCTTTAGTGGCCGAGTAGTATTCCATTGTATATATGTACCAAAGTTTTTGTATCCACTTGTCGAGTGAGGGGCATCTGGGTTGGTTCCATAGTCTAGCTATAGTAAATTGAGCTGCTATAAATATTGAGGAAGCCATATCATTATAATGTGCTGATTTTAACTCTTTTGGGAAAATACCCAGGAGTGGGATAGCTGGGTCGTAAGGTGGTTCCATCCTTAATTTTTTGAGGATTCTCCACACTGTTTTCCATAGTGGCTGAACCAGTTTGCAGTCCCACCAGCAGTGTAACAGTGTTCCTCTCTTCCCACAGCCCCTCCAGCATCTGTCGTTGTTTGTATTCTTCATTTTTGCCACTCTAACAGGAGTGAGGTGGTATCTCATTGAAGTTTTGATTTGCATTTCCCTTATAACTAATGATGTAGAGCATTTTCTCATATATTTTTGGGCTTTCTGGACTTCCACTGGAGAGAAGTTCCTTTTGAGTTCTTTAGCCCATTTATTGATTGGATTATTTGTGAGTTTGGATTTTAGTTTCTTTAGTTCCCTGTATATTCTGGATATTAGCCCTCTGTCCGAGGTGTAGCAGGCAAAAGTTTTCTCCCATTCTGTCGGTTCTCTCTCGATACTCTTGACTAGATCTTTGGCTGTGCAGAAACTTTTTAGTTTAATTGCATCCCATTCATTTATTCTTGATTTTTACAGCATGAGCCATAGGAGTTTTGTTAAGGAAGTAGCTGCCGACACTTATACACTGTAGTGTTGACCCCACTTCTTTTTCTAGTAAGTTTAAAGTTGTTGGCTTAATATCCAGGTCTTTGATCCATTTTGATTTAATTTTTGTGTAGGGCGAAGGATAAGGATCCAGCTTCAGTTGTCTACATATGGCTGTCCAGTTTGTCCAACACCATTTGTTGAACAGGCTATCTTTCTTCCACACTATACTTTTGCCCCCTTTATCAAATATCAAATAGTTAAGGATATGGGGGTTTGTCCCAGGATCTTCTATTAGGTTCCACTGGTCTTTGGTTCTGTTTTGATACCAATACCATGCTGTTTTTGCTACTACAGCTCTGTAGTATAATTTCAGGTCAGGGATTGAGATACCCCCTATTTCTTCCTTTCTATAGAGTAGTGTTTTGGCTAGTCTGGGTCTCCTGTTATTCCATATGAACTTGAGAATTGCTTTTTCTATATCTGTGAAGAATGCTATAGGTATCTTGATGGGGATTGCACTGAATCTGTTTAGGGCTTTGGGTAGAATGGTCATCTTTATTATATTGATTCTGCCTGACCATGAGCATGGAATGTTTTTCCATCTACTCAGGTCTTCTGTAATTTCTTTTTTTAGTGTTTGATAGTTTTCTTTGTGGAGGTCCTTAACATCCTTTGTAAGGCTAATGCCCAAGTATTTCATTTTTTTGGAAGTGATGGTGAATGGGAGAGATTTCCTGATATCTGGAGTAAAGAATATCAGGATATGCTGGAGTAAAGAAATGCTAGTGATTTGCTGGAGTTGATCTTGTAGCCAGCTACTTTGCTAAAATCACCTATAAGCTCTAGGAATTTTCTGGCCGATGTTATTGGGTCTTCTAGGTATAAAATCATGTCGTCTGCAAATAGAGACAACGTAACTTCCTCTTTTCCTATACGAATACCTTTGATTTCCTTGTCTTGCCTGATGGCTCCGGCAAGGGTTTCAAGGACTATGTTGAACAAGAGTGGGGAAAGTGGACAGCCTTGTCTCGTACCTGAATTCAGTGGAAATGCTTTCAGTTTTTCTCCACTGAGGATAATGTTGGCTATGGGTCTGTCATAAATGGGTCTGACATAGTTAAAGTATCTTCCCTTGATCCCTATCTTTCCAAAATTTTGAGCATAAAGTGGTGTTGAATTTTATCAAATGCCTTCTCTGCATCAATTGAAATGATTATATGATTTTTGTTTTTAATTCTGTTTATGTGGTGAATTACATTTATTGATTTGCGTATGTTGAACCAGCCTTGTTTTCCTGGAATGAAGCCCACTTGATCATAATGGATTATCTTTTTACTGTGTTTTTGTATCCGATTAGCTAAAATTTTATTTAGGATTTTTACATCAATGTTCATCAGGGAAATTGGCCTGTAGTTTTCTTTCCTTGATGTGTCTTTGTTGGGCGTTGGAATCAGTGTCATGTTTGCTTCATAAAAAGTGTTTGGGAGTGATCCCTCTCTATCAATTTCCTGGAAGAGCTTGTAGAGGATCGGTGTTAGTTCTTCTGTGAAGGCTTGGTAGAATTCTGCCGTATATCCATCCGGACCTGGGCTTTTCTTTTTGGGAGAGCTTTGATTGCTGCTTCAATTTCTCTTCCTGTGATAGGTTGGTTGAGGTTTTCAATGTCCTCCTGTGTTAAAGAGGGGATGTCGTGTGTGTCCAAAAACCTGTCCATGTCCTCCAGGTTATCAAATTTGGCAGAGTATAAGTTTTCAAAATAGGTTCTGATAATCTTCTGTATCTTGGATGAGTCTGTGGTGATATCCCCATTTTTGTCTCTGATTTTATTGATTTGGTTCATTTCGATCGTCCTTTTGGTGAGTTTGGCAAGGGGTCTGTCGATTTTGTTCACTCTTTCAAAGAACCAATTCTTAGATTTGTTAATAGATTGAATAGCTTTTTTGTTCTCAGTTTCGTTGATTTCAGCTCTGATTTTGGTGATTTCCTGTCTTCTGTTAGATTTAGGGTTGGACTGTTCCTCCTTTTGTAGTCATTTGAGTTGAAGCATAAGGCTATTAATCTGCTCTCTTTCTAGATTTTTGATGTATGCACGCAGTGCTATAAATTTACCTCTTAAGAAAGCCTTCATACTGTCCCAAAGGTTTCCGTATGTTGTTTCCTCATTCTCGTTCAATTCCAAAAACTTCATAATCTGTGTTCTCATTTCCACTTTTACCCATCCTTCGTTTAAGAGGTAATTATTCAATTTCCAAGTATTTGAATAGTTTCCGTTGTTTCTCTTGTTGTTGATTGCTAAGATCATAGCATTATGATCTGACAGAATACATGGGATTATATCCACTTTTTTATATTTGCTAAGATTATCCCAGTGAACTAGGATGTGGTCCATTTTAGAGAAGGATCCATGGGCCGATGAGAAGAAGGTAAATTCAGCTGTCTTAGGATGGAATATTCTGTAAATGTCTGTTAAGCCCAATTGATTAATAGAGTAGTTCAGATTGGAGACATCCTTATTGATTTTTTTTGTTTTGTTTTGTTTTGATGATCTGTCTAGAGTTGATAGTGGTGTGTTGAAGTCCCCCAGGATTATTGTGTTGAGATCAATGAGGGGATTAATGTCCTTAAGTATTTTTTCCATATATTTGGGGGGTTGTAATTGGGGGCATAAATGTTAATTATCGTTATATCCTCTTGGTTAACTGTCCCTTTTAGTATGATAAAGTATCCCTGTTTGTCCTTCCTGACTAGTTTTAGTTGGAAATTAATTTTGTCAGAAATTAGAATCGCTACACCAGCTTGCTTTTTTGGGCCACAGGCCTGGTAGATGTTTTGCCATCCTTTCACTTTCAGCCTGTGTCTATTTTTGAGTGTCAAATGTGTCTCTTGCAGGCAACATATTGTTGGATTTTGTTTTTTGATCCAGTGGGTGAGTCTGTGTCTTTTAATTGGGGCATTGAGACCTTTCACATTCAAGGATAGAATAGATATGGGAGGCTGATTCACAGACTTTGTATCTGTTACAGAGTTTTGAGTCATCTTGAAAGTCAGCTTTTGTATAGTATGATTATTGACTCGTCCTTGTTTAAGGATTTAGCATACCGTTGGCATTGTCTTCTAAATGGAGAAGATCTTTGAGAATGCTCTGTAGAGCGGGATTAGTATTCACGTATCTTGCAAGCATGAGCTTATGGTTGAAGTATTTAATTTCCCCTTCACATCTGAAGCTGAGTTTTGCCAGATATATTATCTTTGGTTGAAAGTTGTTGTTTTTTAACACTTGAAAGATATTGTTCCAAGCTCTTCTAGCCTTCATTGTTTGTTCTGAAAAATCCATAGTGATCTGAATTGGTTTGCCTCTGAATGTGATTTGGGGCTTTCCTCTAGCAGCTTTTAGAATACTCTTTAATTTCTCTGTTATTCAATTTGTAAATGATATGTCTTGGTGAGTTTCTCCACTGATTAGGTCTATTTGGTGTTCTATAAGCATCTTGGATGTGGTATTCCGTATCAATAGCAAAATGAGGGAAGTTCTCACTTATGAATTGCTGAAAAGTTTCCTGATTCCCCTTGTTTGCGGCTCAGAGTTTTCCTCCAGGCCAATGATTCTCAGATTATTACGCCTCATCTCATCAAATATGACTTGGAAGTTCTGATTATGTAAAATAAGCTGTTTATCTTGTTTTTCTTCTTTGATTTCTACATTGTCCGATACTCGTTCTTCAAGCACTGAAATTCTATTTTCCGTGGAGTTTACTCTGGTGTTGGTGTCTTCCAGTGAAGATTTGAATTGGTTAACTGTTTTTCAATCCTGATAGCTCTGCTACATTTTTTTTTTTTCAGAATGTCAATATCCTTGTACAGCTGATCTTTCATCTCCTGGAATTGACCCTTAATTTCTCTGTAGAATTTGTCTCTCATCTCTTGAAATTGCTCTTTGAGCTCTTTCCTTATTTCCTCTCTCAACTCTTTGATTGCATTACTAATCATAATGCTGATACAGTGTCTTTGGTTTTCATCTAGGGCCCCGGCTATGGGGTCCTTGGGTGGTGAGCTCTGGGGTTAAGGGGGATTATTTCCCCTTTTCCTCATTTTCTGAGTCAGAGAGCTTCTCTTTTATTTCAGCCTTGTTACTCTTGTTGGAGTAATTGGAGCTTCTTATGACTTTGCTTCCTTGTGAAGAGGAGCTATTTGGTCTGTACACACCTAGAGATGCCAGACAGTTCTGCGAGAATTTGAGAGGCTATAGGTGCAAATATTAGTCCGTTTCAACTAAAAAAGATGAGCTGATGATTAGCACCAATTGTAGCAGCTTTCTTTGAGACAACACTCACTCTGTAGTATGATATCAAGCAAGTACCCGTTTTGAAGCGTATTTTTTTAAATTTTCTTTTAAATGGGAATTCGACTGGAATATAATATTGTTAAATTTTTAACATTACTGTGTGTTTTTGGGGTTTTTTTTCTTCTTTTTCCTCTGCTCCTTTTTTGCCTTATGATTAATACTGAATTTTGGTGTCGGTGGAGGTAAATAGTTATCTATGTTTATGTATTGGTGATTGGCTCTTATTTCTTTGGGTCTTATTGAACCCTACTGGTAACCTCTTCCTCCACTGTACTCTGGTAATCCCTAAATACAAGCATCTTTCTCTCATTCTCACCCCAAGTCTTTACCTACCCATACCCGGGTTCTATGTTTTCTTTAGTCCTAATAGAATAACCTACTCACCCCTAATCCCTAGTTCCCCTGTACTGTATAACAGGTGTGATTTTGTACCTCACCAATTCACTTCCTTGACTTCCTAGTCATTCCTTCTCCCCAATTTCAGAGAGACACTAATACCTGAAGAAATGAACACGCTTCCAAACGAGTACGTGCTTGGTATCATACTACAGAGTGAGTGTTGTCTCAAAGAAAGCTGCTACAATTGGTGCTAATCATCAGCTCATCTTTTTTAGTTGAAACGGACTAATATTTGCACCTATAGCCTCTCAAATTCTCGCAGAACTGTCTGGCATCTCTAGGTGTGTACAGACCAAATAGCTCCTCTTCACAAGGAAGCAAAGTCATAAGAAGCTCCAATTACTCCAACAAGAGTAACAAGGCTGAAATAAAAGAGAAGCTCTCTGACTCAGAAAATGAGGAAAAGGGGAAATAATCCCCCTTAACCCCAGAGCTCACCACCCAAGGACCCCATAGCCGGGGCCCTAGATGAAAACCAAAGACACTGTATCAGCATTATGATTAGTAATGCAATCAAAGAGTTGAGAGAGGAAATAAGGAAAGAGCTCAAAGAGCAATTTCAAGAGATGAGAGACAAATTCTACAGAGAAATTAAGGGTCAATTCCAGGAGATGAAAGATCAGCTGTACAAGGATATTGACATTCTGAAAAAAAAAAAATGTAGCAGAGCTATCAGGATTGAAAAACAGTTAACCAATTCAAATCTTCACTGGAAGACACCAACACCAGAGTAAACTCCACGGAAAATAGAATTTCAGTGCTTGAAGAACGAGTATCGGACAATGTAGAAATCAAAGAAGAAAAACAAGATAAACAGCTTATTTTACATAATCAGAACTTCCAAGTCATATTTGATGAGATGAGGCGTAATAATCTGAGAATCATTGGCCTGGAGGAAAACTCTGAGCCGCAAACAAGGGGAATCAGGAAACTTTTCAGCAATTCATAAGTGAGAACTTCCCTCATTTTGCTATTGATACGGAATACCACATCCAAGATGCTTATAGAACACCAAATAGACCTAATCAGTGGAGAAACTCACCAAGACATATCATTTACAAATTGAATAACAGAGAAATTAAAGAGTATTCTAAAAGCTGCTAGAGGAAAGCCCCAAATCACATTCAGAGGCAAACCAATTCAGATCACTATGGATTTTTCAGAACAAACAATGAAGGCTAGAAGAGCTTGGAACAATATCTTTCAAGTGTTAAAAAACAACAACTTTCAACCAAAGATAATATATCTGGCAAAACTCAGCTTCAGATGTGAAGGGGAAATTAAATACTTCAACCATAAGCTCATGCTTGCAAGATACGTGAATACTAATCCCGCTCTACAGAGCATTCTCAAAGATCTTCTCCATTTAGAAGACAATGCCAACGGTATGCTAAATCCTTAAACAAGGACGAGTCAATAATCATACTATACAAAAGCTGACTTTCAAGATGACTCAAAACTCTGTAACAGATACAAAGTCTGTGAATCAGCCTCCCATATCTATTCTATCCTTGAATGTGAAAGGTCTCAATGCCCCAATTAAAAGACACAGACTCACCCACTGGATCAAAAAACAAAATCCAACAATATGTTGCCTGCAAGAGACACATTTGACACTCAAAAATAGACACAGGCTGAAAGTGAAAGGATGGCAAAACATCTACCAGGCCTGTGGCCCAAAAAAGCAAGCTGGTGTAGCGATTCTAATTTCTGACAAAATTAATTTCCAACTAAAACTAGTCAGGAAGGACAAACAGGGATACTTTATCATACTAAAAGGGACAGTTAACCAAGAGGATATAACGATAATTAACATTTATGCCCCCAATTACAACCCCCCAAATATATGGAAAAAATACTTAAGGACATTAATCCCCTCATTGATCTCAACACAATAATCCTGGGGGACTTCAACACACCACTATCAACTCTAGACAGATCATCAAAACAAAACAAAACAAAAAAAATCAATAAGGATGTCTCCAATCTGAACTACTCTATTAATCAATTGGGCTTAACAGACATTTACAGAATATTCCATCCTAAGACAGCTGAATTTACCTTCTTCTCATCGGCCCATGGATCCTTCTCTAAAATGGACCACATCCTAGTTCACTGGGATAATCTTAGCAAATATAAAAAAGTGGATATAATCCCATGTATTCTGTCAGATCATAATGCTATGATCTTAGCAATCAACAACAAGAGAAACAACGGAAACTATTCAAATACTTGGAAATTGAATAATTACCTCTTAAACGAAGGATGGGTAAAAGTGGAAATGAGAACACAGATTATGAAGTTTTTGGAATTGAACGAGAATGAGGAAACAACATACGGAAACCTTTGGGACAGTATGAAGGCTTTCTTAAGAGGTAAATTTATAGCACTGCGTGCATACATCAAAAATCTAGAAAGAGAGCAGATTAATAGCCTTATGCTTCAACTCAAATGACTACAAAAGGAGGAACAGTCCAACCCTAAATCTAACAGAAGACAGGAAATCACCAAAATCAGAGCTGAAATCAACGAAACTGAGAACAAAAAAGCTATTCAATCTATTAACAAATCTAAGAATTGGTTCTTTGAAAGAGTGAACAAAATCGACAGACCCCTTGCCAAACTCACCAAAAGGACGATCGAAATGAACCAAATCAATAAAATCAGAGACAAAAATGGGGATATCACCACAGACTCATCCAAGATACAGAAGATTATCAGAACCTATTTTGAAAACTTATACTCTGCCAAATTTGATAACCTGGAGGACATGGACAGGTTTTTGGACACACACGACATCCCCTCTTTAACACAGGAGGACATTGAAAACCTCAACCAACCTATCACAGGAAGAGAAATTGAAGCAGCAATCAAAGCTCTCCCAAAAAGAAAAGCCCAGGTCCGGATGGATATACGGCAGAATTCTACCAAGCCTTCACAGAAGAACTAACACCGATCCTCTACAAGCTCTTCCAGGAAATTGATAGAGAGGGATCACTCCCAAACACTTTTTATGAAGCAAACATGACACTGATTCCAACGCCCAACAAAGACACATCAAGGAAAGAAAACTACAGGCCAATTTCCCTGATGAACATTGATGTAAAAATCCTAAATAAAATTTTAGCTAATCGGATACAAAAACACAGTAAAAAGATAATCCATTATGATCAAGTGGGCTTCATTCCAGGAAAACAAGGCTGGTTCAACATACGCAAATCAATAAATGTAATTCACCACATAAACAGAATTAAAAACAAAAATCATATAATCATTTCAATTGATGCAGAGAAGGCATTTGATAAAATTCAACACCACTTTATGCTCAAAATTTTGGAAAGATAGGGATCAAGGGAAGATACTTTAACTATGTCAGACCCATTTATGACAGACCCATAGCCAACATTATCCTCAGTGGAGAAAAACTGAAAGCATTTCCACTGAATTCAGGTACGAGACAAGGCTGTCCACTTTCCCCACTCTTGTTCAACATAGTCCTTGAAACCCTTGCCGGAGCCATCAGGCAAGACAAGGAAATCAAAGGTATTCGTATAGGAAAAGAGGAAGTTACGTTGTCTCTATTTGCAGACGACATGATTTTATACCTAGAAGACCCAATAACATCGGCCAGAAAATTCCTAGAGCTTATAGGTGATTTTAGCAAAGTAGCTGGCTACAAGATCAACTCCAGCAAATCACTAGCATTTCTTTACTCCAGCATATCCTGATATTCTTTACTCCAGATATCAGGAAATCTCTCCCATTCACCATCACTTCCAAAAAAATGAAATACTTGGGCATTAGCCTTACAAAGGATGTTAAGGACCTCCACAAAGAAAACTATCAAACACTAAAAAAAGAAATTACAGAAGACCTGAGTAGATGGAAAAACATTCCATGCTCATGGTCAGGCAGAATCAATATAATAAAGATGACCATTCTACCCAAAGCCCTAAACAGATTCAGTGCAATCCCCATCAAGATACCTATAGCATTCTTCACAGATATAGAAAAAGCAATTCTCAAGTTCATATGGAATAACAGGAGACCCAGACTAGCCAAAACACTACTCTATAGAAAGGAAGAAATAGGGGGTATCTCAATCCCTGACCTGAAATTATACTACAGAGCTGTAGTAGCAAAAACAGCATGGTATTGGTATCAAAACAGAACCAAAGACCAGTGGAACCTAATAGAAGATCCTGGGACAAACCCCCATATCCTTAACTATTTGATATTTGATAAAGGGGGCAAAAGTATAGTGTGGAAGAAAGATAGCCTGTTCAACAAATGGTGTTGGACAAACTGGACAGCCATATGTAGACAACTGAAGCTGGATCCTTATCCTTCGCCCTACACAAAAATTAAATCAAAATGGATCAAAGACCTGGATATTAAGCCAACAACTTTAAACTTACTAGAAAAAGAAGTGGGGTCAACACTACAGTGTATAAGTGTCGGCAGCTACTTCCTTAACAAAACTCCTATGGCTCATGCTGTAAAAATCAAGAATAAATGAATGGGATGCAATTAAACTAAAAAGTTTCTGCACAGCCAAAGATCTAGTCAAGAGTATCGAGAGAGAACCGACAGAATGGGAGAAAACTTTTGCCTGCTACACCTCGGACAGAGGGCTAATATCCAGAATATACAGGGAACTAAAGAAACTAAAATCCAAACTCACAAATAATCCAATCAATAAATGGGCTAAAGAACTCAAAAGGAACTTCTCTCCAGTGGAAGTCCAGAAAGCCCAAAAATATATGAGAAAATGCTCTACATCATTAGTTATAAGGGAAATGCAAATCAAAACTTCAATGAGATACCACCTCACTCCTGTTAGAGTGGCAAAAATGAAGAATACAAACAACGACAGATGCTGGAGGGGCTGTGGGAAGAGAGGAACACTGTTACACTGCTGGTGGGACTGCAAACTGGTTCAGCCACTATGGAAAACAGTGTGGAGAATCCTCAAAAAATTAAGGATGGAACCACCTTACGACCCAGCTATCCCACTCCTGGGTATTTTCCCAAAAGAGTTAAAATCAGCACATTATAATGATATGGCTTCCTCAATATTTATAGCAGCTCAATTTACTATAGCTAGACTATGGAACCAACCCAGATGCCCCTCACTCGACAAGTGGATACAAAAACTTTGGTACATATATACAATGGAATACTACTCGGCCATTAAAGAAGACAATATTATAGCTTTTGATATCAAATGGACGGAGATGGAAAGTATTATGCTTAGTGAAGTATCCCAATCTGAGAGACTAAAGGGCGGAATGGTCTCTCTCATCTGTGGATGCTAGAATATATGGGGAAGCAGTAGGGTAGACGGCTAACCTAACAATACTTCAAATTGAATGACTCTCAGAATAATAGGGGGATGGCTCCCTAGGATACTTGGAGGTGTAGGGAGGGGGATGGGGAGGAGGGAGGGTGTATGAAGAACTCATAGGAGACTGGAGAGTGGGAATAGGGGGGAACCATCCCAGAAGCCGATGTCATTCCTCCACAAGATACCCATTTAATGCATGAGTTCTTCTGGGGGAATCTGCAACAGGTGAAACCCAAGGTGGTCATCCATGTTTTGGCATTACCCCTGGATAACAAAGTTTATATACATTGATTACTGTTGGTTTGATAATGTTTCCCCCTCAATTGTATCTCTATAAATTTCTAATAAAAAATTAAAAAATAATAATAGAAGGAACAAAATGAAGAAATGAGAAAGAAAAAAAAAACCACAAAACTAGTTGGTACAGTTGTGAGATTTCTGGCCCTTAGGTCAGGATGTATGTATCATGGGGTGGTGCGTTCAAATGTGACATTAAGCTTGGGTTTCTTTGGAGTTGAGCTCGTTTGGGGAGAAGCAGATTGGTTGAGTCCGGTGGCCTTGTTTTTGTTAGAGGATCTCCTGAAAATTTTCTGTTGCAAAGGGATATTCAGCTCTCCCGGGGCTGTAATTCTGATATGTTTGCTTTCTGCCAATCCACACTCTATTTCTTGGACCTGGGGCTCAGAAGTTGTAGACAATCAAGTTGATCCTATTGTAGATATGTGGGTCTCTGACTGATCCAAGGATAGTGGCTATCCTGAGACTCACTTCCTCAGGATCACTGGTGACCCACTCTGCATGTCTTGTGATCTTCAGAAGTCCCAAGAGCTGCTCTGTGGGGTTGACTGAATCCCTCTGAAGATGGTCCAGATCGTGCCAGTGCTTATGTGATTCTCAGTTGCAGCACTAGGAGGCACCCTTCTAGAGCGGTCCAGGCCTACGCAGTCTTGGCAGTGCAAGGAGCTCAGATGCTAAGGTGAAGCCAGAGCTGCCCCATATATTCAAAACTTCCTGAGGCAGATTTCAAGCAGAGGCTGAAGCAGAGGATCCTCTATAGAGGGATGCACCCTGCAGGAGCAAGTTCTATTCACAGGCTCCTCCTATTTGGGTGTGAAGGGGGGTGGTCCAAAGGGTAGAAGGTCGCCAACAGAGATTTGGGAGCTGGAGAGGTAAATGGCAGTTCCCTACAGCCCCCCCCCCCCCCCGGGCAGATGGCTAGTTGGTGGGGTGGGGAGGGTGAGCAATTAATTCCCAGTGCTTTATGCAAGATTAGGTAAATTATGAGCAGTCAGATCAGGGAGTTCCCAGCCGGCGGGGTTAGGCTACATGGTTAGGAAACTCGCTCCCTTGCTCCTTCTGCCCTCTGAAGTAGCTCCTCTCCCCCCAGGTGCGGGGCAGAGTGCCTTGGGCTCCACTAAGATCCTCTTTATATTCGTTAATGGACCAAGTTACTCCTTTGGAGTTAAAGAGTTGCGGGGGGGATGTAATATTCCTCCATGCTGGGTTCTATGTCCTACCGTGGGAATCTGGGTGCTGTCCTGTAGGGTGAGTTGAAAATCAGGAGCTTCTGGGAGTCAGTGACGGTGGGATGAACGTCATTTTGTGAACCCAAAAACTGAAGTTTTAAGATGAAACTTGATGGGCCACTTCTGCTGGCTGGTGAGACTGGAGTTTCTCTACTCCTGTTGGTGGATCGGGGTCTGCATAAGGTTGTGGGCATCTGTAGCTGAGAAGTGTTGCAGCTCTTAATGGTGGGTTATGTCCTCCAGTGTTGCAGTAGACCTCAGCAACTCACCATCAATTTCTTTTTTTCTGTATTCTTATATAAGAGTCCCATGATGGAGTTGAGGCAGATGCTGATCCCTTTTCCCTGATGGCTAATAATAAACTGAGACTTCAGTTTCCAGGCTGCAGTCACTCAAGATTCAGGGTTGAGGGGCCCACTTTGCAACCCGGACACATGCATTCAGGTCATCTCAACCAGCAAGCATACACCAGTCTAGCCCAGCCCTGGTGCGCTAGCCCGCCCTCCTGACGGTGGTGACCAGGGAGCTTTCGGCACTGGGACTGGCCCTCCCCCAGCCGGGTTGCCCAGGGCTTGGTGCTGGTGGGGCACAGCTGTTCTATCCCCCTTGGCCTTGCCTTCTAGTTTTTATTCTTGACAAAAGAATTCTAAAGGGAAGAGCTAGTAGGGAGGGCACTTGCTTTGCAACAAAGAGAAAGGCAAAGAAGGCTGCCTTGGAATTAAATTGCCGCATCTCTGTTGGAGAAATTGTGTGTTAAATTTTTCCTGGGAGGCAAGCAGACCTTTGGGAAAGACAGGGGAATCCTTGAAATGGATTTCATCCACAAAAGCTAACAGGAAGAGCAAAGTAACCAGAAAAACTCAGAAAAGACCATAAGAAGACCAGAGGCTGAAGTTTAAGTTTTTGGAAGGGACAGAGTCATTGTTTGCATCATAGAAATTGCAGTTGGAGATATCTCATGAGTTAATTTCTAGGAAACCAAGAAACTAAACACTCCAGTTTAGAGTGATCTCCGAGTGTATGAATCCCAAAGTACATCACTGTTTTATGATAACAGTTCTAGCCAGTCACATAAGACATTTCCCTTGTCACTCTTTTTCTTTGGGATTCATTTTGGAGGGATCATGTACCATAATTTAGAATGAGGATGGTGACTCAGTCATGGCCTCTTTCTCAGCAAATTTTCCTACCTGATGTAATACCACATAAAATGAGAAGAAAAACAAACTATTGACAGCTTGGAATTTTTACTATTACTTCGGGCAGGTCATTTTAACAACCCAGATGCTGTTACTATGAATGAAGTGATGAGAGGTCTATTATCTAAAAACAAATGCTATAGGAATTGCTTGAGATGTGATCAAGAGCAAGAAAAGACAGCCCACAGCGTCGTTTGCTCATAATGAAGAAACTTGAAATCTATGTGTCTCTGAGGCACACCTTCATGAAGAATGTCACATTCACTACACAACCCCTGGGGTATAAGGTGACAATACTTCATAATTTACATTTCCTTCCTGTATGTTTGTGATTCAAGGTGAAGGCTTGATGAATAGGGGATGGGTTCAAACATTGCGTGGGGATTAGGGTAGGTTCATTCTAAACTTTTTGTGAACAATTAAATAGTTAAAACATTAAATGTTTTTACGAATTCACAATTTGAGCCAGTGGCTTACAATTTCAATTTAACAAATACCATTCTCTTGAACAAGATTTTTATGATGAAAGATTTCTAAGACCTGGAAATGAATTATCTCAAATAAGTAATACTCCTTTTTAACACAACACCAGTTTACTTAGGTAAATCTAGGATGCTAATTACTTGTAACTAGATTTTTTTGGTAGATGATATACATGGAAATATTATTATATTGGAAATTGCTTGAATTCTGAAAACTATTAGTTCCACAGGCAGACCCATAGCCAATGAAGACCATTTGTTTTTTGACTAATTTTGTGGTCCCTGGAGTCTCGATGTCTTATCTCAGTCTAAGAGATAGCTGTAGCCTTGCATAATTGGTCCATGTTTATTTGTGGAAAATTCATTCCATACATATTTATCAAATGCTCAATATGGAGCAGAAAGGTAACTAATTTTTCTTTTAACTCTGAAAAACTAATCCTATTCCTTTCCTTATTCATTTTCCTTTGTTGAAATTAAAATCTTTATTAAGGCATAGTTTATATAGCAAAAATTGTAACACATTTAAACATAGAGTTTGATATATTTTATCAAATTACATAATATACATAATATAAATAAATATATGTAATATACATACATGTATGTATATTATGTCAGTATAATAAACACCACGCTCAAAATACTCAACATGTCTCTTTGCCCACAACCTTTCCTTATAACAAATTGTAGCTAATTCCCAGCCCAGTTTTGTACCTGAGGCAGCCATTGATTTCTATTACTAGAGATGTTTTTCCTGCCCTGGAACTTCATACAAATGGAATCATAAACTATATACTCTTTGTATCTAGTTATTGTAATTGGTGTGATATTTTTGTGATTCATCCATATTGCTTATATCAGTGGCTTATTTCTTTTAAACTGAGTAATTTTCCATCAATTGGACATTTGGTATAATTTGTTTTCCATTTTGGATTAACCTAATATGACATTTATAGCACAGTAATGGAGTTAATAAGTGGAAGCTTAGAGGAATTAATTCTTAATAACCAATATATAAAGCATACAAAGACAAGGACAACATGCAAATTATTGAAAAAGTCACATCAAATTTTTGGTAAGAAAATAGTAGGACCATTATTTTATGTTTTTGTTAGCCATTCCTTTTATGCTTATGTCAATTAAAATGGGTGGTAGGAAGTCTGCTGGTTTACTCTTACATATTGTTATAGTAATCTTAGGTAAGTTTTGTGGACTATCTGCACAAAATATGCAAAATAAATTTTTTGTAATCAAAGAATTCTTGTAGGTATAATTTCTGGAATAGTAATTCGAGGACACATATTTTAAAGATCATTTCTAGAACACACGCATGCATGCACACACACAAAAGACTGTGTAGTAATTGGGAATAATTCCAAAAGCAATATAAAAACATGTTACTTTCCCCCATATTTACAAGCACTAATATAGGAAAGTATATTAAACTAAATCTTTGGGGACTTAAGTAATATTATGTGTCACATACTTAATGTTTGAATAAGTGTTTACAAATTTTTCTGTAGTGGACTTTGATTTTTATTCTTGCACATTTTGAAGCTTGCTGGATTGTAAATGTGTATGCTAGGTTGAAAATTTGGCTCATGTTTAACAGGGAGTTTTTGCTTTTGATGGCCTTTCTTTCATATTTTAGTTGCTAAGTCTTCTGTGGCTAAACTACATTGCTTTTCAAACCTACTAACCTCAGGGTTGACAAGATTTTTTATTTTTTCTGTATCAACCACATGTACCTTATATATTGGTATTTTAATGAGGAACATATTGCTATACTTTCAACTGAAAGACAATTTCATTAGTAAATTTTTAAAGGATTTGATTTAGTTTTAAAATTTGATTCAATTTTGAAAAAAAATATAGGACTTATTGTATTTGAGGAATGATCACTGGAAAATTTAGTAGTAAATGCACTTATTTCTACCTTTCACCTGAAAATCTTTACTTCTTGGACTAGCATACTTGATAATTATGGCTTTGTTTTGTTTCCTTCTTAAAGAAGATATTTAATTTTCTGAAATTAATACTCAGACTTTAAGCTATTTAAAATGTTAAGTTTAAGTAGAGCATATGATCTGGTTTTCTGTTTTTTAAAATATAAACATTTACTCAAAATGCCATCTTTTCACAAGACATTTAGCCATACTGACCACAATTTTAAAACTCATATGTCCTGTAATTCAACAATTCTAGAGATTCATCTAACAGAATACAATTTAGAAAAATTTCTCATGAGAGAATATTTATTGAAATATGATCCAGAATATTTAAGAAACACAATTTTCATGGAAGTTCCATGAAAGTGCGGGACCCTTTTCAACCTGCCTTATGTTGCTACCCCTAACATGGGGCCTGACATACTTGTAGCAACTCACTAATTATTTACATAATGTCTTAAATATATTCCTAAGCATTGGATTTTTTTTAATGCTATTATGAAAATTATTCTCTTGCTCATGTAAATAGAATTGTTTTTTATGTTTTAAATCTGAAGTGCTGTTTTTGGTTCATTCCTCACTGTATCATTCAATGACTTTTCTTTCTTTATTTCCTTAGATATAATTGAAAACATAAAAATGTTTTCAATTATAAATTAAATAATTGTTAAAATATAAATACCCTTTTAATAAAGCTAAACAAAAAAGTAACGTAAATGTTGGCATCCATGTTTAACTGTGAGTCTAAATGTCTCTGTGGGTGTATTTACACTGATGTACATTTAATCACAGAAAGAGAGATTTGGTTTTTATACAGGTGAACTTTCTCATCAAACCAGATGAATTTTCTCATTTTTTGTGTAAATAGTTCCACATCATTGATTTTAGTGGTTGCCTGTTATTCCATGAAATATATAATTTAATTATCAATCAATGCTAAATTATTTAAAATTTGTAGCCATTATAAGTATGACCCTCTGGTTATAGCTTGAGATAAACTTGTGTGTTATCATTTTAGAAGAAATTCTTGACATACAATTCTTGGATCCTACAGAATGTTTATAATTTATTTCCCACCAATATTGCATGAAAATTTCAATTTTCCCATTACTTAGCTACTGCTGCTTTTTTTTTTCAGATTTTAAATCATTCACATGTGTTTTAATCACTCACAATTTCTTCTGAGTTGTCAATACCTACTCAATTTAATCAAATGGGGGAAAAAAGGAAAAATAAGACAATTTTAATATAGGTGTTATCTTTGAATCAAGCAGGATTCAGAATTTTAAAGCATATTAATGGTTCTTTTTCTATCTCACCTTTTAATGAGGAAATATTTTCAGCAACCAACAGATAACTATCATATATTTTAGTATCCACCTTCATCAACAGAACTCACTATCCTCAAGCAAATAAATAGTTTTAATTCTCAAAACATTTCTCTTGTCTGGAGTAGAAATTTACCCTTTGTAAATTTTTACCAGATAGATTGAACTTGTTTCTGAGCCTTGAATTTCATTTCCAATTCTTCTTTCACTTGAGAGGTCATCTTAGGTAGGAAGCCATGTTATATCTCCCTTTAGGTACCTGTTTCTGAAAAATTTCCAGAATACTTTAAAGATTACAAGATTCAGTTTCTATGGACTACTGTTCAGTAATGATCATAAACTCCTTTATTTTGTTATATATTCCTAATAGGTTTTAGAAACTGGGAAATTTAACAACATCCAATATGGATACATTTAAACAAAATAAAGTAGGATTTAAAAGAAGCAAAATCTTAAAATATTAACAATTGGAATCCAGACTGGGCAGCATAGCAAGATCTTCTCTCGAAAATAAAATCAGTAAAAAAATAACTGGAGTAATCTGATTATACGAAATTTAGGAGAAAAAGTCATCTTTTGCTTCTGATTGAAACTACATACATGCATGTGGTCACTGTCTAGTAGAACCATTTAAAACTTGTATGCTGCTTTGAAAATCATTTATCAAAATACTAGATTTTTATCTGCTTATATTTTAAAATGAGTATACAAAAATTAGATACAAGCCAGGCATGGTGGCACATGCCTGTAATCCCAGCAGATTGGGAGGCTGAGGCAAGAGGATCACAAGTTCAAGCCAGTCTCAGCGATTTAGGGAGGCTCTAAGCAAGCTAAATGAGACCCTGTCTCAAAACAAAAAATAAAAAGATCTGGGGATGTGGTTCAGTGGTTAAATATCCCTGGGTTCAATCCCTGTTCTCTCTCTCTCTCTCTCTCTCTCTTTTTTTAATAAAAAAATTAGATACAATAGTAAATCTCCAAATTTGTATTTTCCTCTTAACATTTTTTTTTGTGACCTTTGTGATATGGATGAAGCCATTTGAAGTACTTACTGGTTAAACTCATCAGGATTTTATTGACTTTGGCACGTGTACTTGATTAATCAATTAATAACATGATATTTACATTTCAAATGGATAGAGTAAATCTACGTCACTCTTTGAAAGCATTTTGAAGATTTTTGGTTTTTGTTTTCCAAAATAAATAAATAAATAAAAATGCAATATTCTGACCTCTCTGTACAGAACACATAAATATTTATAAATGCTTAGATTGTTCTCCTTGGTTGTATACTGGGTTTAGCCAGGATTGGATGAATAGTAATTTGAACTCTAACAGCCTGTGGCTTTTTGACTTATGCTGTATTGTAATTATTGCCTTTCGGCTAAGACATGTCCATACCTTGCACCATCACTGAAATCATTATTCAAGCTTTATTAAAGTTAAAAAATAGCCAATAAATATAGCACAAGGCAAATATGAACATTGTCCTCCCAGACTGGAGGCCCTACCACACTTCTACCTATTGTTCATTTACTTTAAGTGTCTGCAATGGGCAGGTGCTTCTCTTTCTCCTTTATATGTGAATGATAAATATATTTTATACTATTTCACATTTTGACAGTCTTATTACAATTTTTTCATATTATGCAGTTGATGGGAAGTCAGTTTTTCTGTATGTGATAGATTCCATCATGTGCTCAGTACTGTGTATCTTGCTGGTGAATACATTACAATAGCACATCCCAGTGGTTTGAACAGAAAGCTCTTATCTAGACCCTAGTCCCATCTTTATCTCTTTATTTAGTGGGTTCCCTAATCATGAAAAAAAGTAGCCAAATGATTTTTTATTTTCTTTGATCCCTATTCCGCACACTAACAAGGTAGTAAAAGCAGACTTTCTTGCAAACATTCAAATGTGGACTATTTGTGCAAACTTTAATAATAGGCTTATAATGTTAATGTTTTATTGTTCATTAAACTTAGTAGACCTGGTATGAATGGGAGATATCTGAATATATGATTTCTTATTGGCCATTTCACATCATTATGATAAAGGTAGAAAATGTAATAGACTTGTCTTAAATATTAACAGAATCTGAATTTTAGAATGTAAAGTTTGTATTATGTATGTTTGCACATACACCATATACAAACAATTGCTCTGATGCTACGAGGACTGAGGAATCAGGTAAGATATGCTACTTCAGAAGCACATGAGCTTCTCAAACATTCATATGCTATTTTAAGGTTCCTTAATCTATTTTGGAATCAAGTTATTAAGCTTTTTCAAAGCAAATCAATCAGTTATTTGAGCATGTTACACCTGTAAAGACAAAAATCTTTATTCTTTTTCTTAGTAAAGCAATTTCTTGTTGGTTTTACATTACTTTCTTAAACATTTTATTTTGGCCTCCTTTGGCTCTTTCTTCACTCTTTGTTCCACACACTCATGCATAGGATTTCTGTTAAAAGAATTTTTCTTTACTTCTTGAAAGATACCAAAGCATCAAAATAAATGATTCCAACTTCTTTTTTCTTTTTTAAAGAAAAGAAGTGTCTCTATCTTCAGTAACACTGAGAACAGCTTCATATCTGACTCTACTCTCTATTCTCTAAGATGACAATATAACCTTCTCACAAAGTTTCTGTCACTTCCACTTTGCCATCCAATCCATCCCTATTGGAAAAAAATCAGAGCATCCCCCTCTATCCTCCCTATCTTACCTACTTTATCTTTGCGCAGATGGAATTTTTAGCAAGGAAAGTGAAATGTTTTAAGTTGATTTACTGATGTCCAGTGGGAATTCCAGCTGAGGACTAAAAAGTTGAAATCTTCCATGTTACTAAATTCACTGCATATTGTCCTCTTTATCAGTTTTGTAGAGTTATCAGGGATGCACCATTCTATTATCCCTGTTCTTCCACTGAAAATGATGCCATGCTCTGAGAGAGATCTTTTCTATTCTATTCTCATATAATTTCTCCAATATTTTTCTTCCTCACAAATTGTGAATAAACACTGAAAATAATTCCATGCAAAATACTATGCTGCTCTACTTCCCTATTTTAAGTAGCCATTTTAATTTTCATGTTTATTTTGGCTAGTTTTATCTTTTTGGGACCTATCATCCCGATAGTAACTCTTCAATTCTAATTCTTATTTGTCTTCATTATTTTGTCTTCATTATTAGGGAAAGCTATCAATAATGTCTATTACCTTTTCTTTAATTTTAAAATGCTAGATAAATTAAACTAACTGTATTATAGTTTTCATCACATACAATATATATTGTTTCCAAATCACTTTTCCTGTTCTTTATGTGAATATTAAATACTTTCAAGGGGTTGGAGCAGTGGCTCAGTGGTTACAGCACTTGCCTGGCATGTGCAAGGACGCAGGTTCGAACCCCAGCACCACATACACAACAAAGTGTGTACGAAACCCACATGAAAACAAAAGCCACATGAAAAAAAATAAAATTGATCATATCTCTCTCTCTTTGTCCCTCTTTAAAAAATACTTTCTAAAATGGTCATTGGATTCCTATTTGTATTGTCTTCTATTGTAGTCTATTGTTATTGGAAGCTATTTTCATCATACCAGCTAACTTTTGAAGGAAGGGGCTTTTCATATAACTCCAGCCTGAGCAAGACCCCATCGATTTTTGTGTCATACTTGGTTTTTATTTGTTCAGCATAGTCTTACATATTGGAGGGAATCATTACATATTCATGCATACGTGGATATTCACAAAGTAATTTAAGGCCGATCCCAGTCCAGGATCTCTGTCTCTTCCCTCTTCATCCATTTCCTGATCTCATGTCTCCACTATAATACCTCCATGCTATAAATATGAATGAGTGTATATATGTATATTAATTTTGAAATTTCTGAGTTTCTCTGCC
Organism: Aplodontia rufa; assembly: GCA_004027875.1. Classification (NCBI taxonomy): domain Eukaryota; kingdom Metazoa; phylum Chordata; class Mammalia; order Rodentia; family Aplodontiidae; genus Aplodontia; species Aplodontia rufa. Next base: position 44,737 of record PVKS010011132.1, read on the forward strand.
TGCCTGTGTATAGTTTGACTTCCATGGGAGTTGAGTGTTCCCAGCGGCATTTTTGTCCCCTATTCTGTAGGTTCTTTCTTGGGTTTTGTGTCTTAGTTCTTATATATACTCGGTAATTATAATCTTTTGGTTCTACGGTCTTATCAAAACGCTTTGCCTTTTTCATTTCATGTGGATTCTGAAGTTGCTGGCTACTTCCTTTTGAACTCCACTGAGTCATTTTTTATAGTTATATTTCTTTCAGATTGCCACATCTTCTTTAAAATCTTCTCCCCAAATTGAGCATAACTTGATGAGTCTTGTATTATTTAAAAACATTTATCCTTCTTTCTACAATCTTAGTGAAATATGCACTAAGAGCCTTGAATACTACTCCTTCAGTTTTAGTATATTGACAAAGCTGATTAACCATTACCACTAATTAATTTTTGAACATTCCATCACATATAAAAGCATCACCAATTCCATTAGCAATTTTTCCTCCATGTCTCCCTCTTTTCAGATTCTGGCAAACTACTAAAATAAATGTTTTTAATGACTTGCTTATTTTAGGCAGTATGCATAAATGAATAATGCAAAATCTGATAATGGTTCATGGCTTCTTCCTAGGATATGTTTTCAAAGTTCACCCATTTTTGTGACAAGTCTCAGCATCTCATGCTTTATGACTAGATAATATTCATATATTACTCATTTAATCATAATTTTCCCACATTTTGTTTATCCATTCATCAGTGATTGGATATTTAGATCATCCTCACCTTTTGTCTATTATGGATAATGATATTCTGAACTTTCTGAGTATATTTTTATGTTTTTATTGCCTTTGTCTTATACCTGGGAGTACAATTGCTGGGTCCTATGATAACCCTGTTTAGCAGCTGGAGGAGTTGTCAAGTTATTTTAAAGGTGGCTATACAATTTTATAATTCAAACAGCAATGATTAATGGTCCTTATTTCTCCACATCCTCCCCAATACCTATTATGGTCTGCCTTTTTATTTTATCTTTTTAATCCTTCCTAGAAGGAGTATCTTGTTGAGGTTTTGATTGACATATCACTAATTCTTAAGAGTGGTGAGGGTCTTTTCATGTACTTATTAACATTTGCATATTTTCCTTGGAGAATTGCCTGTTCCCTTCCTGTGCCCAGGTTTAAAATTGGGTTGTTTTTTGACTGTTAAATTTCAAATTTAATTGCATATTCTCAATATACAGTTTACAAATAGTCTCTCTCTCATTCTGTGGTTATCTTTTCATTTTTAGATGGTATCCTTTAAAGGATAATACTCTTAATTTTCAAGGAGTCTAAGATAGCTACATTTTCTTTTGTCTCATGTGTTTAGAGTATTACTTCTGAGAACCAATTGCCTAATATCAGGTCATAAATATTTGCATCTATGCTTTCTTGTAAGCATTTTACAGATTAAATTCTTACGTGTGCATGTATGATCAGTTTTGAGTCAATTTCTATATATGAATAAGGATGTAATCTCATTCTTTTGCATGAAGATACAATACCATTTGTTAAATGAAGACACAACCCATTTGATAAAAAGACTATTTTAACACCATTGATATTCTTGTTGAAAAACAAATGACTGTAAATGTATGGATCAATTTCTGACTCTTAATTCTATTTCATTTATCTATATGTCCATCTTTATCTCAGCACCACACTGCTTTGATTATTGCAACATAGTAATGAAGTTTAAAACAAAGTGCAAATCCTCCAATTTTGTTCTTTTTCAAAATTTTTGGATATTCTATGTCCTATGATTAATTTCAAATGTGGTAAATATGCTTAAGAACCACTCATTGGGCTTGAGTGGTGGCTCAGTAGATTAGCACTTGCCTGGTGTGCGCAAAGACACAGGTTTGAACCCCAGCACCATGTACACAACCAAGTGTTGGAGCTACAAAAACCAGATGAAAAACTAAATAAAATTGATTCTGTCTTTGTCTCTCACTGTCCTTCTATCTTTATTTAAAAAAAAAAAGAAAGTAAAACCACTTATTCCTAAGACACATCCAGTAACCATCAATGTAAGTTGTGGGTTATGATTTTCTTTCTTTTTTCTTAACTTTCATTTTATGAAGCTACTTGCACCATACTTATAAGAGTACTAGGGACTCATAACACTTTCCACAGTATAGGTAGAATGATTGTCAACTTGACATCTCATCTTAGAAGTAAGTGCAGTATTGACTTTATACTGTTAAAGAGTCCCAGGCTTCATTTGAGTAATGAGAATTGCCTTAAAAAGACGTCAACCAGATATTGCTATTTTAGATCCCCTACAGTGGTGACTTAGACTTTTCAAACGTAGTGGCAAACATAAAATGTAGTATAGATATAAAAGGTAAGAACCCAATCTAGCTAGTTACGCTTACATTGTGGTTCAAGTTTCAAGTGATGATCTCATTTCAAACTTCCTAGTTAAAAAAATTTTTTCAGAAACATCTCTCTCCCTCTGTATTGTTAATTATTATTATAAGTTCTTTCATTTTTGCTTTCAAATTATGATGAATTATTTTTCCAATTTTTTCCAAAATTGATGCTCACATTTATGCTGTACTCATTAGAAATCCATTAGGCATACCATATTAACTAGATGATCTGCAAGTGCACAGAGCTGAGAAACATTATGCTGTAGATTAAAGAGAGCATCTAACAAATATTATATATTTTCTATACTTTCCGGGAGAAATCCTGTGGCTCAGTAATCAGGAGATATTTAACAATTAATACAGAACTATTTTCTGCAATTCTTGGTGATAAAATGACCAGGGTGAAGGTAAACATCCCATAACAGGTCTACATGTGTACATTTTTACATTTGTATCCAGTGTTGTGATTGCTCTTAGAGGACTGTTACTATCTTTAACAACACAGAATTGATTACCTAAATGAAATGCATCACAGAAAGTGTCTAGTGCATAATTTTCCTAACACTTTATGCAGCTACCTTAGGACAAGCAGTCCTCTAACACTTATTTGCCCTTGAGATTTAGAAGAAATCATATCTCTAGTGCTTATAATAAGGAGCTAATTTAACCGAGTTCAAGTTAGCTGTGAACAAATGGATTAACAAGAACCTTATTAAAATTTTAATTTACATTTCATTTATCACATTTAATAGAATCAACTTTGTCTCATGTTGGGGAAAAGCATTAAATTTGAAGGGCAAATTTGGGTACCATTAATTTCAAATATTTTTATTATAGGCTTTCATATTTATTATAATTATATACCCTGTGTAGTAAGGAAATATAAGAGGCGTAGCATAAAATTTGCTGCTAAAAACCACTTAATTACATAACAAATTAATAATATTTATGTTTGTATAGCTTGTAGGTTTTCTTGCCACAGTAAAAATGCTTAATTAAGATAATTTAAGACCTTTGGTTCTTGCAGGATATAACTTGATAGTTACATATTTTAATGTCTGAAAAAATTGTCTGGAAATCTGTTGATAATATTTTGACTTATGTTTTTATTATTCAGTGTCTCTTTTCCTTTGTGTCTCAAGTATTTTTGCTATTTGCATATGACAGTATTCTGATTGCATTTGTTAAAGATTTATACATTTATTGGTAAAGTACATTGGTATAATAAGAAAATTGCTATGTAATCAGGAAAAAATTATTCTCTATATTATGATCTTATTCAAATACTAGTGAACAAGAGACTGAATTAGTATTGAAGACACAAATATTAAGTTTAATAGAGAACAAGAAACACTTGGAAATATTATGTATACCAAAATCCTTTTACATAGTCTTGCCCTTAAAGTATGTCATTTGATTACTTAAGATTTCCTTAACTTTTTTGATCTTTTCTAAAAATTGACATCAAATATGCTTTAACTCTGATTCTGGTTCTCATGAAGTAATTGACTTTTTCCATTTTTATAATGCCAATCATAAGGATTTGATACATCTGAAGACCCAACTTTAATCACCTTATAGATTTCTGAACAAGGCAAAAAGAATGCATATATTTAAAGACCTATATTCCATTTTCAGAATTAGCATCTTGTCAAGATATTTTTCAGATTATATCATTAAAATAGTAAAAAGTAACATTTCCTTAAAATGAGACAAGTGATCTAATTTTAATGACAGCTACTGTTAATGTCAAGCACCCAGATATAGTTTATAATGCTTAGTAATTACAGCAATCTTTCTTCTTTTTTACTAATTATTTCAAGAGAAAGAAGTAAAAGCTTTACGAATGGGCACAAAAGGCAGTTATATTGGATCTTTTTTTGTAAAGCAAATAGCTTTCAAATCATTCCATTAGCTGTCATCAGAGTACAAAAAGAATTAATCAAAAATGACATCAATTTTAAGAACCTGACAAAACTTCATGAGAAAAACAATCCCATCATAAAAAGAAAGAAATTAAAGGTACTGTCCCTGATTCCATAAAGGGATTTCACTTCCCCCTCTCCACACATCTACATTTGTGCTGTACAGGATAAGAAGATATGTGCTTTAAGTTCTTCTGGCATATTTACTGTAAGCAATTAATGGATTTGATGTAATAATTAATCAATGCATTCCTGTATATTTTGCATTTACCTGAGTTCTTTTTTCCAAACAGACTTTGCTGCTATTTTCTTTATTTTGCTAATTTTAATGTAGTATTTGAAATTGTTAGAATCTTGTATAAAATTGTGTTCAATCACAACAGACAACTAAATCCTGTAATTCTTGAAAACTGAAAAGAAGGCAAAAGTTGTCAAGGACATAAGAAAAAGTGTATTTTTTTCATTATGAATGTAAATATCCAAGAAATTCTAATTTAAATGTTTATTGTACAGTTGTCTTCAAGTACCTACTAAAATAACGAAGAGAGAAAGAGTGAATGGTGACATGTTCTGTGATGCAATTGGAGGATGCTTTGCCACAATGATTTTCCTAACTGCTCTTGAGACAAAGAAGAGATGGCCCTTAACATGCATACACAGATTTTCTGAGTAGGAATCTGTCACATGTACAACTGATCACTAGAAAACTCCACATAACAAGAGATCATGAGCAACCATCACAAGTTGAATGTTAATGCTTGCTTTAAGTCTTTTTATTTAAATGTGAATTTTTACCCTTGATCTTGATCCCCACATCCCATTCTTTGTCTCAAGAACTTTGTGCCATCATTAATTTTCTCTAAGTTTAGTAAACACAAGTATTACAGTAGGTACTTAAAGACAGCTGTAAGATAAATTATATTAAATTAAAATTTCTTGGACATTTATATTTAGTCAATAAACATGTTTTCTCTTATGTCTTTTTGGATTGACTAAGCCTCTGAAACTGGATTCATACTCTTGAAGATATGATTTATATTAATGGTAGAATCGCTTATGACAATAATTGACTTAAGTACCTATTATGTGTCAGTCACTCACATTCACACACACACACACACTCATTCACACGATATAGATTATCTCATAATAATCATGAAAAGCATCCATTAATTACATTTTTGGAGGCTAAAATACTTACGTTGCAAGAAAATATGTAATTTGTTTACATTTACATATATAACTTAAATTACCAGAATAGTAATGGGCCTAAAAATCTGTTCTTTGAATATTATATTCCCATATCTCAATAAATATGCCAAGGTAGCAAGATGTCTTTTCCAATTGGTGGCTGAATCAGAGCTATCTCTTGTCATTCCAGAGTAATATCCTTTCTATCAATTTTAGAGTGTATTCCCATAGAATCAGGAGGATCAGAGTTAGCACACCATTCTCCCTGACTTCCAAATAGGATATACCTGCTTTCCTTAGGACATATTATAGATGACACATTTTGATATGTAAAATTACCATGGTAAGAAATCTGCCCTAATTAATTAAAATGTTATCCAAAAAGTGATCATAGTTTTTCTTGACTATTTGATTGTGAAAACTATAAAAGCTCCAAGAGTTTATTCTATCTGGAAGCTAGCAATGGAGTTTGCTGCAGTTCTATGGAGGCTGGCAGGAAGAAGAAAACTTCTGAATCAGAGACAAAGGACTTTATTTTTCTTGGTTTGACACTGGCATATCTGTATCAGTTTCGCTTGCCTCACATTCCTTCAGGTCAATGTGAATGGGCCCAGAGGGATGGCTGCATGTGCAATATGTTGCAGGAGATACTCAGAGGAACCCTGAAGTAGGGAACCTAGTCTTTATATTGAGCAGTTCTGGAAGATCATTCCTTTCTCTCCCATTCTCTTGACTGTAAGCAAACTTGCATTGCTCTGGAGAGAGGCAGTGTATTTTCTGAGGGTGTTTGCAATATAGACATTTTGGAAAAAATAATCTGTACAAAAGGGCAGTTCTTGAAACAAAGGCAGTTGATGCCTTACTGCACAAGACACACAGAAACGTAAAAAATTCCTGGGTAATTGTCTTCCAGTAAGCTCAAAAATTCATTTTTCTCTGCAAACATTGGACATTTTGCAGGAAGCTTTTAAAATTTTAATTGATTGGTATCCTATGCCACTTATTCAGCATCCTTGCTTAGAAACTCACATTTTGATCTTATTATGCTGTGGGTATGATTATTATATGAATCATAAATGATATGATCTCCACTTTAAAGAAGGAGCAACTCTTGTTTTTCTTCAATTACATATAATTACCCTTAGAAAATTGTATTGAAAGACTAATTTTTCATTGGTGTCACTTAATTACATATCACTAGTGACATGAAAAATTCAAAATATTCTATAAATATTCCTTAAAAATACTTATATCAAGACAGATCTCACTTCAGTATTGTCAAAATCAAGAGTGGTGGATCCCTCAGTTTTTATGCATTACACTCGGGTTGCTGTTATACAAATTGAATACTGGAGCTTTGCTAAAGTTTCGTTTCTCTCCTGGAATGGTTATGGAGATTTTTAATGATAAAGTAGGGGAAACAGCTGAGATGCACTAAATAATTCAAGTGAGGAAATGACGAAATTGCAGATGGATATCTGGCAAGTTCTTAGTGTGTCTAAATTTTTCAAAGACTCCCATTTCGGGACAAAGTGCATATCCCTTACCTTAGAGGTCAGCCTGTCACCTCCCTGCTTCTCCTATCCTCATATTACCTGTCACGCATGGCTCTGCTGTGTTTATCAGGCTGTTTCAGATTCATTTTCATATTCAACATGGATAGATTATGAATAAACGGCTCTGTTTTAGTCAACTTTTTTTTTCCTGTGGTGACTGAAAAATTGGACAAGAACATTTTTAGGGGGAAAAGTTTATCTGGTGGCTGACAGTTTCAGAGGTCTTAGTCCACAGAAGGCCAGCTTCATTCCTTGGGACTCGAGGTGAGACTGAACATCGTGGTGGAAGGCATGGCTCCAGGGAGCAGAGAGTGGAGGATACTTCACTTACTGGATGCATGATATATACTTCAAAGTCATGCCCCCAATGACCCATGTCCTTCAGTCATACCTTACCTGCCTTCAGTTGCCAGCTAATCCCTATCAGGGGATTAAGCATCGATTGGGTTAAGGCTGTCATAACCCAATCATTTCACCTCAGCCTTTTATTGCATTGTCTCACAAATTGAGCTTTTGGGGGACACCTCTCATATAAATCATAAAAATATCACTATGCCATATTTATATTTATTTTAGCACCCGCAGGCTGGGGTAAATGTGTATATATATGATCAACCTACTTATTTATCATGAATCTATCCATCTACTTATCTAATTTATTTGTAGTATCTCCACTGTACAGTTAGGGAATAGAAATGAGAAACAAAGTAACAGTGAGTAGAAGAGTGAAAATTAAAGCCAAAGTCACTTTCAGTTCAATCTTACTTTCCTTCTGCACAAAGGCAAATGCATAGAAATTTTAAGAGTAAAAATATGTACATATGTAATAAATATAAATAAAATATAAAATATAAAAAGGCAAATGCATAAAAACCTAAATAGTAAATAAAACTATAGACTTTCAAAGTGATATTTGGAGTCGTAGCTCAATGGCTTATGTATGAAGTTTGAGGGTATATGAAACATTTTAAAGACAATCTTTATGCCATTCTTTTGTTATCAAGGTTGCAATTTCTGTAATTTGAGGTTCTAAGTGTCATGGAGGGATGAGAAGGGGCAGAGCACTGTCTTCAAAAAGCATGTATACTAACCAGAAACAATCATGGAGGCACCAGGGACAATTCTTCCTTACCTCTTCAGTGAGTGCTCTCATCTACATAAATCTTACTAATAATATAAAGTATCACAGCAAACATTCTGAAAGTCTTACCCATGATCCAAAGAAAAGAAAGGATCATAGGATTTTTTTTTAAAGAAGTCTACATAAACAGATTGGGCTTGACAGGTAAGTTTCTGGGGTTACAAAACTGTCACAGGGGTGGAAAACACTGGAAGATAAAGGTCAGAGAATGACATCTTTCGTTTTAAGACTATTTTTCCTGTTAATGAAAGAACAGAGGCCACTTAAAGAGTAGATGAGTGTTCTCAAAATTAAAGAAATTATTTTGAGCAAGTTATATAACATCCTATACTAATACAGAAATCATATTCTCTTTCCTAAGAAGATTGTCCCAGTAGTCAAGTGCATAGATATAGCCATCACTGAATCATTTATTCATCCTGCAAATAATTCATGAGTTCTTACTGGATTCCAGGCATTTGCACAGGCTAAAGAGTCAGCAGTAGCAAACGAATCAGCCCTGGCATCTAGTGCCTGGTGCTCTGCACTCTGTGAAGCCCCATTCATTAGTACTTCTTGTAGTATGACCCTCCACAGTCCTTGCCTGTATTCCTATGCATTTCTTTCCGTTTAAATTTATAGAAATTGCAATACTTTTTTTCTAAATACTGTTATTTGTAGGTGTGAGGAACACCATAACATCTACTGGTCCAGGTGCCACAGGGCTACAATTTCCTGCTGAAAGAAATTAAAGTGTACATTTTGACATTCAAATGAGTAGGTAGGCAGAATCAAATTTGGTAGACGTAAGTGAGAAAATCGGAGCAGGAAGTCAGGCCAGGGTTCTTTCTGTGTGTCTACAGGTGCTGAGGACTAGCTTTTTAAAAGGCAAAATAGTACGAAAGCCTAAAAACTGGAGTGTGAATTTTTTTTCATAATTTTTAAAGTGAATTGAGGGTGGAAACAGTGGAATCTGAGCCAGGGTTACATCACTTTTGATTATTAGGCTGGTAATAAATGAGTAGAAAGGCATTCAAGCAGAAGTGGAATGCCAGGTTGAAATAACAGGCTGATAGGATGTACAGAAACTAAAGAAGGTAAAAATGATGGTAAGGGGGCTGGAGTGGTGGCTCAGCAGTTACAGCACTTGCTTGGCATGTGTGAGAACCTGGGTTCGAACCCAAGCACCGCATATGCAACTAAGTGTCAGAGCAATGAAAACCAGATGAAAAACTAAAGTTGATTCTCTTTCCTCACTTTCTCTCACTCTCCCTCTATCTCTCTCTCTCAAAATTATGGTGAAGTTACAGGCTGAAGTCAGTAACAACAATTGGAATTTCTCTCCAAAAGGCAAGTGGCACAAACTAATTATTTGGTCTTTGTAAACTTCTTATTTAATTTAAAATTGCAATCCAGATGTCAATGCAATTATGTCCTAGCTTCTTAATACCAGCATATAAGACTACTTAACCAACAAATGAAATGACACAGATTGAGTGCTTAAAAGCAGAAATTTACTTTTCTTACAGTTCTGAAGTCCAAGACGTACAAATTCAAGGGGTAGCTGATTTGATTCTTTGAGGGCTGTGTTCCTGGCTTGCAAACAGCAATCTTCTCCCTGTGTCTTTACATGAGAGAGAGAGAGGGAAAGGGGGGAGAGGAGGAGATGGAGAGTGAACTTTCTGGTTCTCTCTTTTTATAAGGAAATCAGTCCTATCATGGGGACCTGATCTTCATGACATCTAAATCTACTTACCTCTCAAAGGGTCTATCTGTAAATACTATCATATTGAACACTTGGATATGAATTCTGAAGGGACCCAGTTTAGTCTATAGAATTATTTCCCCTGGTTTCATAAAATTCACAGCCCTCCTGCTTGGGACATACATTCATTCCATTCCAACAGCCCCAAAAGTCTTATGTTCTAGCATTAACACTAAAGTCCAAAGTTTCATTAAAATATTATCTAAATCAGACATGAGTGAGAGACTTGGACGTTTCACCAAAAGTAGCCAAATTCCTCTGCAGCTGTGAACCTGTGCAATGAGACAAGTTCTATGCTTTCCGCCTGCATGGAATAGGCCTAGACACAGGATAGGCATTCCCATTCCAGAAGGGAGACGGGCATAGGATGTGTCTTAGGCACAGTCACGGAATGGAAATTCCCATTCTAAAATGGAGAAATGGGAAAGGAGAATGAGTGACAAGACCCACATGAGTGTAGAACCTTGAAGGTGAGTTTTATTAGATCTTAAGTGTTGAGAATAATCCTCATTGAGTCCATGCTGTGACTTCTGAACTCACTGGGGCAACAATCTATAGCAGGTTCTAAGCTTAATTTACTCCACTGGATTTCTAAATCCTGTGGAAAGGTGGAGCCTCCCAAGTTGCTTGTGAATTTCGCCAGGCTCTGCTTCTTACAGTTTTTCTTTACTTCCATCCCCTCCAGGCATCCCAGCTCTTTTTGCACTGTTCTCTGAAGAAGCTCAACTCTTTCCAAAGGGGACCTAAGAGACCCACCCTCACATCTAACATTCGTGGCTACGTCAAACATCAAGCTTTATTAAGATTTCTGGAAGGGTTTGAAGGAACATACCACAAATATTTAGAAACACATTGAATCAAATGCCATTTGATTCATTTCATTCTTAACATGTTCTTTAGCCATTCCACTTCAAGGGCATTTCTCCCGGTTGATTGCTTGCACTGTCGCTGCCTCCGCACATCACTCCTCATGCTCTTGTTGTTCTTCATCTTCGTCTTCCCCTTTCCTCTCAAGAATCAACCAAATCATCTCTAAGTAGCCTAGAGTCACCTTTCTTAACTCCTGCCCACATTTCTTTCCATGCTACCAGAGCTTGTGTTCAGCTACAATAGGCACATAAAATTATTTCCCCCAGTTTCCTACTAAGGAAGAATGATGATACCAAATGTGAGCATAGGTAATATTTTGGTGGGTAATGTTTCTGGTATAGAACATAAAGAATTACTATCTTCTCTAATTTTACCATTCAAGGTAAATTCTAATGTTTCAAACTGCCTGCATTCTTTTTTCTATAATTTATTTATATATGCAGATATCATAGCAAAATGGAATACTACTTGTATCAATCATTTGTTTCATCTACTTAAATGTAGCAAATTTTCCCAATGTTGTGGAATAATTTGTTTTTCTACTCCATTATTTGTAATGATTACTTAATATTTAACTTTAAGAATATAGCCTCATTTATGGGTTTTCTAGTATGGCATATGCATATTTGTGTTTCTAAATTTTTGCTAATTTAAAAACACTTTGAAGCACATTCTCAAGTAGATAACTTTGTTCTCTATGTATCCACCATGATTTCAAAAGATAAATTCCCCAAAGTGAGATAGCTACATCAAAGGATATTTGTTGCTGCCTTTGAATAGTCTTAAAGCCTTTTCTGGCAGCCCAGCCAGAGATAACCCACCTTATGTTTAATGGGGCCATGTCCTCTAGGCAGATGTGGACTCCAATGGGTCCCTGGCAGAGAAAATCTGAGCCAATTGTTATTTATTGTGGTCAAAAAGAGGTTAGACCTTCAAAGTGAATGCTGTTTCTTAGTGACCTAGGGACAGGGACAAAGCATTTTTTCATGCATGCCCACTACTCACAATGTATATAAATTCTAAGAGACAAATATATTGCTACTCCCATTCCATTTTACAAGGCACATATTCAAACACACACACACACCAACAGGATGGTTCACACAGAGCACTACAGTGCATACAAAAGATGCAGTTGATTTCTCAAACAGTTTGAAGGACTCTTTTAGTTTAAAGTTTAATTTAGATTTTAGTTGAAAAAACCTTTTGCTTTCTACAAAATTCTGAAGTGTGCAAGAATTGCCTTTTACTTCCAGTGACAAATTTAAAAGTAAATTAATACATAGAAATGTGAAGAGGTGTTTGTGTGAAGTGGCACTAGACAATTGTTATCATTGCAGTATCTGTAAGTATCCTCTCAGATGAGTAAAATATTCCCTGTTGTGTCAAGTGCCTTGTAGTTGCATTACATCCTCCCTCCCATTAAAGTACCACTTAGTACAATGGGGTGCAATTAAGCCAATCGAGCCTTGGTGGTCTGAAAGGTAGTTCTCTTCCAAAGTGCTTCATTTACTCCTCCGTGTTAATAATGGATGGTTTCCCCATATTATGCCATCATGGGTTACTCAGTAGTAAGAAAAAATTTCAGGTCTAAACTAAATGAGACAGAAGTTATTATATTTCATTAGCATATTCTTAAGTTTTCTACAAACAAGGCCTTCTTTTTCCTTATTCTTTCATAAGGACTAATATAACAATATTATACTTATACAATATATTCTAGAGTTTGTGGGGAAAATGATTTCTGGATCTTCCCCTGAATGTGTTTTATTCTTCTCTCCTGTGTTTTGTCTTTCAGTTTGAATCCCAAATTCATGTAGAAGCAGTTACTTCTAACTTAAGTACAGTCAGAATATATTATTGATACTCCAATGTATTAATAATGTTTATAACAATTAAATTTATTCCCAAGAAAGCATTATTAAGTTTTCTTGTACCTTATATTACATGTCATCCTCCTGGGATGATGTAATCACTAATGAGTAATGTGTTCTCCAAATTTTAAAATATTTCTCTATGTAGCTTTCTTTGGGGGAAGCTAGTGTTTTAGTACTTACATATTTAATTTTTTTCTTCCTAAAGACTGATATGA